>JASCZW010007056.1:0-75353 GCA_034211315.2 Aedes japonicus | reverse complement strand
CTCGTCATTGCCCGTACGTTCTGCACCACCTTCGACGATTTGGGTGGCGTACTGAAACGCTTCTGAACGGAAAAGGAAAAATTTCACCGACCTCTAACGCCGACTGCATTTAGCACTTCCCAGCACCTTCCAACTCTTGCAGAATGGAAGATTTGTTTTGCAACTTCAATTCAATGAACGAAAGAGTAAACTGGGAGATTCACTCCAGACAATACCAAAATAGTACCTCTAAGGTATTCCCAGGAATCCAAAATAACAAGTTTTGCTATTCGAGAGATATTTTTCTTTCAATTCTCAGGTATGTTTGCTTAGGTATTTTACCTCTTAATCTGAGCTGTTTAATACCAAGGTCAGTTAAGGAGTGTATCGAAAAGTAATTATATACTTTCAAATAATAAAATAGGCATGAAAACATGGTTAAAATGAACATACTATTTCAGTTTATTATAGCTTAACATGTTTACAAAAAGATCCAAACGGAAAAACTAGTCATCATGTTCATTTCTGTAGAATGCCCGTACCTTTGATTTGACACCTGCCATCAAATTCTGCACAGTGACCTTTGTGCACTTCCTGATGCCGCCGCCCAATTTTTCTTAAAATCGGTGATGTTTTGGGACACTGTACCATCCTTCTTAAATATACGCTTGACTATTGCCCAATAGCGTTCGATCGGTCGCAACTGGGGACAGTTTGGTGGGTTGATGTCTTTTTCTACGAACTTGATGTTATTCTCCGTCAGCCACTGTAGAGTGGATTTGGCGTAATGTGCCGATGCCAAATCTGGCCAGAAGAGAGGAGGGACTGGTGCTTTCTATACAATGGTAGCAACCTGTTCTTCAAACATTCCTTTTGATAAATCTCAGCATTTATAGTTCCTTTGTATAGAAAATTGAAGAACGCAAGCCACATGTGCAAATAGCTTGCCAAATGAGCACCTTCTGACCGAATTTCTCCATCGCAACAGTCGTATCTGCGGTTGGCACACGTTCCCCAACAGATTTAGTATAAAACTGCGGCCCCGGTAGCGTTCTTGAATCTTCTTTAACGTATGTTTCGTCATCCATCAAAATGCACTGGTCGACATTGTCCAAAATGCAGCTGTACAGCTTTCGAGCCCTGGTTTTGGCACGAGACTTTTGTTCCGGAGTTTGTTTGGGCACTTTCTGCTTTTTATACGTCTTCAAGTCATTCCTGCGCTTGATTCGTTGAATCATTCCGATGCTGGTCCTGAACTTCTTGGCTAGATCGCGAGTAGAGGCAGATTTGTTCCGTTGAATATAATCCACAACTTTTTGGTCCAAATCGGGTTGCTGGAGCCGGGTTTCCGGCCACTTCTTGGTAAATCCTTGAGGGAGCACTCCTTACCAAACTTTTCGATGATGCGTTTTACACTTGCCGGGTGAACATTTACTCTTTCCGCAATCTGGTTGTAAGTAACACCCTTTTCGGTGCACCAAGTGTGCAGAATTTTCTTTTTAGTCTCAAATTCAATTCGCGACATTTTGAATACAACTTTATCAACGGAAATGAATGAACCGAATAATCATTTTTGACATGTAAACAAAGCAAATGGCGCTTACACGCTAAAAATATATACAGTAGTTTATGCGTAATAACGCATCGAATGTTTATAACTACTTTTCGATACACTCCTTATCAAGATCAAACTTAGGTATTCATATGTTGTTGTCTCCTGCTCGGGCTCAATTCGTCTTCATTGTTGACATACTGAAGATGTTTCGTCAGATATTGGTGCATGGGGATGATACACCATTCCAGCGATACTCTGGAGGGATGCCTGCACACAGCTGCGAAAGGTACTCACCGTGACCTACGAGATGGCTCCGTTCCTTGCAACGATGGCACTCTTGCAACTAGCTGATGACGCAGCACTCATGAAGTCCTTATACATTCATCGAAGCTCTTTGTGGCGCGAAGACAATTGAGGGAGCCAAACTATTGTGCCAAGAACTGCTGAAATTGCCGCGAAATGGCGGTTTTGATGCACATAAGTGGTGCCCTAATGAACCAGGGATCCTGAAAGAGATCCCGAAGAATCTCGGGAGTACTACATTGGATTTGGAGGATGCAAATGCCAGGGCAGTCATGAAGACTTTAGGTGTGGTGTGGTGTACTCTCCCGGATTGTTTTTCGTTCAATATTTTGCCACTTAAAAATGACTGCCAGTCGATGACCTACCGCAAGATACTCAGTCAAATAGCGAAGTTCTACTGGGTATCTGCGAAATTCATTTTTCGTGAAATTGGATTACTGAACATCTGGGATGAAGACGTACCGGAAGTCCTGCATGACGATAGGAAACTCGTTGAACTTCATGGCTAGTGGTGACGCTTCTGATGAAGCGTATGGAGCGTGCCTGTATACTCGGCGGGTACAATCATCGGTTATGTAACGATGAAACTTGTGTGTAGCGAGTCTCAAATTCTCCCGACGAAATCTGGTAAGAATGGCCATTACTACGACAAGAGCGGAACTCCTCGCTGCTTTGCTTCTGTAGCTCATGACGAGACAAAACAATTGTAGCCATGGATTTACAGTTTACTTCAGTAACGGAGTGGAGTGATTCGACGATCGTATTGAGCTGAATTCGAAAATTCCCAGCTGTTCTTCAACAGTTTGTAGCAAATAGGGTTGTTGATATACAGCAACTTACGAATCAATTCAATCGGCGCTATATTACGACGAATAACGACCTTGCCGACCTCGTTGGCGCAAGGCGAACGACCGAAGAATTTAGTTCATCGTTGTTTATGGTGGAATGGGCCCGCAATATTGAAACAACCCGTAATAATCATTGAAGAGCAACTACCCGTGCCTGAAGGCGAACTTCCAGAGATTCGACCGAGTACCTGTTTGGCTGTGACAGCTTCCGTGAAGAGGCAGCCGATTTTTGAGATGATTTCGAATTTCGAGAAGCTGCAACGCAGAATGGGTGAGTGATTAGATTTGCCTTCTACATTGTCTCGAGAAGAAGACGCTGACGGAAGGGTTACTTACTATTCTGTTCAATAAAGGGGTCAGGTTTTGAAGCTGATTGTACGCTTGGTCCATCGAGAAGCTTGCCAACCGGAATGGGGTATTATAGGGGTATGAGGATTATAACATTGTTCGATAGCAAATATAATAATATACCAGCATTTAGTTTTTTTCAATTCTGACAAGCGTAACTATTGAAAATCAATTTCAAAATATTATGAAAAAGTTTTGAATGCAATGGCCTATTTCACCATGAAACACGCTACAAAAAATAGACTACCTAAACCAACGAACCAACCATTGACTTCTACACTCCTCCATAATTTACTCAATTTTTGAGTACAATTGTATGCTATCTCTTCTTCTCTCATGGAAGTATGCCACTCAATTTTCGTTAAAAAGTGGATCAACTCAATTTTTGAGTAGATCCACTTTTTAACGAAAATTGAGTAACATTTCCGTGAGAGAAAAAGAGATAGCATACAATTGTACTCAAAAATTGAGTAAAGTGTGGCGGGAGTGTTCCATACATAAGTTGACATTTATGTCATAATGGGAGCCACCGTTAGGGACTGTTCATAAACCACGTAGACCGAAATTTGACACTTTCAAACCCCCTCCCCCCCCCCGTAGACTTTCGTAGACTTTTTGCAAATCCCCCCGCCCCCCCGTCAAAGTAGACTTTATCAAATTCATTTTTTTTAATTTATGGAAAATGTTCTACAATATGTGGCTATGGCGGTTTGAGGCACGGTTTATGAAATAAAACTCAAACAGTCAGGTTATTCAGTTATTAATTTTAATTTTGTTTCATAAAAATACTGCATAAATAAAAAATAACAAC
Source organism: Aedes japonicus (assembly GCA_034211315.2). Lineage (NCBI taxonomy): Eukaryota > Metazoa > Arthropoda > Insecta > Diptera > Culicidae > Aedes > Aedes japonicus. The sequence goes on along the minus strand of JASCZW010007056.1, from coordinate 71,509 downwards.
AATCAATTATGCAAATGCTTAAGATGCCCACACCATGGTCTACTTGAACCAATAATTAAAGTTCATCAGCGGAAGTTCCCTAGTAGCACACATTCTGTCATTAAGTTCAGAAAACATAAATGTGGCTTTTGTTAGTCATAATCAAGTTGCTGCAATTAATTATGATGGTGGTGTGCTACTAGGGTTCTGGTGGAATTGTTTCTTGGATGTCAAGTCCAATGATTCCAACAAAACGTGATTCTATCCATAGAACTTCCGTAGCTCCGCTCTCGTAGACCTCACAAAGAATTTCTTCCTGGCGTTGCTACAAAATCTTGAGGTCTTATTTTCTTCTACAAAATATCTGCCTTGTGTATGCTTTTCACTTTTGTCGCAAAAATGCAGTCCACAATAAAAGTGTATGCGGCTATTTTTGTTTACACTTTAGATATCAAGTTCAGTTTATCTTCTTTGAATGTTTTCCAAAGCAAGTTGACATCTTCCCAGACCTCCTATCGTATTTCTACTTTGTCCCACATGCGCTAAAACCCTCTACTAAATGTTTGTCAAGTGCGGAGCAAATTAACTATCAAATATCATCTTATTCACGTATAAATAAAAATACTTAACGGCCAACAAGCAAACTTGTTGCAAATAAGTCAAAGTAACTGCAATGTAACTCAATTAAGGCACACTCAAGTTTCTGCAACCAATTATGACAGAGATGTGTTGCTTGTGTGGTTAACATCATAAACTTACTATTGAGTTGGTACCATGCATTCGGTCTATCGATGTTGTGAAAACGAATAGAGAAACACAACCAACACGCTCAAATTACTGTCTTTTGTTATTCCTTTTTCCTCTCGAAAAGATAATTAGAGACAGTATTTTTAGCGATGTAGTATTAAACCCCGTTCACATTTGCAACCTACATTACAATCTTGATATAAATGCCTCGCAAATTATTTTTGGTGAAAACTAAAGCCTGTCAAGGTTTAGTTTGGTAACTTTTATTTCTGTGTAGATTTTGAATTATTTCATACGGATCGCTAAAATGTTTCACTCATGTGTCAGATGAAACTCTCCACTTTATTTAGTGGTACAACATTCTTGTTACATTCAATAAAATGGCGTCAAATCAAGTGAACACGCATGTTTTACGTAACTAAAATTCCCAAAAGTACCGTGTTATGTGTTTGCAAATCATTTGGCCAGCACTTGACTGTGGATCGGAAGCTTGCCCCGATCAATGGACAAGAAGGTAATAGCCATTATTGAGAAAAATCCCAATCTTTCTGAGCGACATGTGGCGGGGATGTCGAATTCATACGTACAAAAAGTGAAGCAGGGGCAAGGATTGAAGCCATAAAAAGTTAAAAAGGTGCCACAGCTTGATAACATGCAAAATTTCACTGCAAAAAGTCGTGCTAAGGTGCTTGACACCAATTTTTTGCAAACATTTTCTTGTATCAAAATGGACAACAAAACATACGTACTCGAAGACTTTAAATAGCTTCAATGTCTAGCGTTTTATACCACAGTGCAAAGGAACGCCGTTGCCAAGTATTTTCGGACAAAGAATGTGTCCAAATTCTCGGATATGTATTTAATTTGGCAGGCCATAAATAGTTGTGGTTGAAAATCTAAAAGTTTCGTCTCTATCGAAACTATTAATAAGGATGTGTACGAGAAAAAATGTCTGCAAAAGCGGTTGCTATTGTTCATCAGAAACCACGACTCTCCAGTCTTTTTTTGTCACTATGCGAAATCCGTCCTGGAATAGAATAAAGAACAAGAGGACAAATACGTGCCAAAATCAGCCAATCCACCAAACTGTCCAGAACTTCATCCAATAGAGAAGTACTGGGCTCTAGTTAAGCGGAAACTCTTCGAAACTAAGACGAAAGCAAATGGAAGCAATGATTTCAAGAGAAGATGGAGAATCGTCACGGCGGGCGTTTCCGAGGATACCTGATCGCGGGTGTACCATAGGTGTTCGAGAATTTAACAGAAAGAAGGATTAACATCTTAATCAACTTTTTCTAATGTAGATATGAATCTATTGCTATGAAATAAACAATCGGTATTTTTGAATAATGTGTAAATTTTGTTTTGCTACTATTATTATGGTGACCGAAATTTAACGTACACAGCCTTTAGATGTATAGATGCTAATATGAAGATAGTATATATCACGTAATATAGGTTGTAGTGTGAACGGGATGTTATGCTGAATTATTTAATTAGTCATATTATACTGATTTGATGTATTGCTTCAATTTTTACAAAATTCAGGGCTCGAAACTGTGTGCAGTGCATCTCTGAGCAAACTTCTTGAAACTGGAACATGTTAGCATTTAAGCTCAATCGAGGACCAAGATAACCAAGACTCATAGAATAAATAAATTAAATTAGAACGCTACCAGTAAAATCCAAAATTTGTACGTTTATTCGTATCATTAATATGTTGAATATAAACATTATATGGTTTTAATTTCAAACATCGATGTTACTTCCCATGTAGCACACTAAGACCTTTTTTAGTTGTAGTGACTTGATTATGACTTAACAAGTCATATTTATAATATCTCAACCGAATGGCAACAAGTGTGCTACTAGGGTTGGTTTTAAACATAGAATATGTTAGAAAGAAAGCAATTTTATGATTGCGGCCAAAATTAACTTATTTTATGTTTGAATTTACCTGGAATATGTTTGTTATGACGGTATTTTTCTTTGCGTGGAGAATATGAATATCCGTTTTGTAGAGAAAAAAAAAGTCTACGTAGACTTTTGGTATATCCCCCCCTCCCCCATCGTAGACAAACGTAGACTTTTTCGAAACCCCTCCCCCCCTTAATTGTCTACGTAGTTTATGAACAGCCCCTTACTGAAAATTAAGTGCCGGGAGCCCCTGTTACTAAAAATAAATGTCACTTTGTGAAACTGCATGTCGTTTTGTGAAAATAAAAATGATTAGATTTTTCTTGTTTAAAAATCGTGAAAAAATAGTTGAGCTTCATAAAAAATATGTTTGTGCTAGGAAGAACACCCATCATCGATACAGATGGAAAAAACAGGTTTTTTTAAATCAAAACCCCCTATTGAACTACAACAAAAATACCTTACCACAAAAGTTCAACTCAGTGGACGCTGGGGTTCTACGTCCCAAAAAAAATTATTTTGAGACTGAGTGTACGTACTTGCAAAGCTTCCGCGTCTGGTTTTTTATACCGCAAATCAAAGGAATACGCCGCTAACGAGCATTTCCGGACAAAGAAGGTTCCCGAAGAAATATTTGATTTGGCAGGCCATATGTAGTTGTGGTCGAAAATCTAAAACATTCGTCTCTACCGGCACTATCAATAAGGATGTGCACGAAAAAGAAACTCTACAAAATCGGTTGCTACCGTTTATCAGAAGCCACGACTGTCCAGCTCTCGTTTGACCTGATTTGGCCTCTTGTCACTATGTGAAATCCGTCAAATACGTGCCAAAAACAGCCAATCCACCAACACTTTATAAACATCACAAAAACACGCAAACAACTCCATCGTACGTGGATAGCTTATTTTCAATACATGCCTTATGACGCACTTGGCACTCACTATACCATGCCATCACACAGTCATCCCAATTTGGGAAAGGTTAATTTAAACCGAGAATGTCAGCTAATCAAGTCCAATTCAAATCGGTTCAAATTGTAATATGCAACCCGGGCCGATTATGACCGATGGTGGTGATCATCACCATGGTCGTCGTCATCATCATCATAATCATAAAAATTTGACAAGATTATCCCAGCGTGACAAACAAATTAAATCGGCTGATCGTTTGAGAACTGATGCGAAAATGTATAGATGTTTACAAGGCAAAAAAGGTTTCGTAACCAGGCCCCACACCAGCATCATGGAGCGCTCGTTGGCCTCGCGTTAGTGAAGGAGATTTTCATCCAAGAAGGAATAAATACGATCTCTTTACGGGGGCTCCATTAAGACCCCTGTTCAAGCACTGACAGTTCGGCTGACTGGTAACAGTTTCTTTCACCTGGCAACCTGTGATCTTCTATTCAGCTACATTGTTGAGTCAGTCGCGAAAAAGTGAATTATGGAAAATTAACCTCCCTGGTGGTATATCTCTGTCAATTCCGATCTCCGTTCACCAGCAGAATAAATTGTGTACCTTTCCAAGACAACGAATGGTGATAAGTGCAAATGGCCGTTTGTCATGTACCTACAACGGTTTTCACCTTCCAAATATGGCTTCAATTAGAAACACTAGACCCCTAACTCGGTAGCATAATGATGAGTAAGATGATAAGCCGACCATAAAACATTTTAAATTGCCCCAATTTTCTGCGTTTTACCACATAATGTAGCTGCTACTGGATGGCATGCACAAAAATGTAAAACACTTTCATTGAGGCGCAAGAGAATGACGAAATCTGCAACCTTCTTCCCCCTTCGAAACGGCTGCTGAAGACATCGCATCATCATCCACATCAACATCGGTCGCTAAAAGTTTTTGTCAGTTGGTAAAGTGAGTGAATTAATACGACTGCAATTAGGTTACGCTGAAGAGAGCGTCATCGTTTCTCGGTTCCAAAACAAATCACCCCGGCCACGGTGTGTGATTTGTGTCCATTCTTCATCTTTTCTTTGAAATCATCAACACCCAAAAAATGCTAAATAATGACTTAATAATAATGATGGTGGGTCATTGATGGGTCACTTTTAGGTTTGCTGTGCGGTGTCGAGTATGGAACACAGTATTAGGGAGGTGTAAAATGTTAATTTTTTCGGTTTTTTGGTACGGGAAATTGCTGTTTTTTTTCTGTTGGGGCTTTCAATTGATGAGGAATGTGAATGAATTAATTATCTTATTTCGGATGTTAAGTTTGGGGTTTTTCAGAGTACGTAACATCCCACATTTATGAAATATTTTAACTTAGGACTACGTTTCTCTTTGCTATACCGGGTGTCACTTCAAAATTTTGAAAAATAGGATCGTTACGTTGAAGTGAAAGATTTTTGAACGTCAATAATTCTCGTTTTACTGGACAGAATGAATTGATTCATACACCGTTTGATCCAAAAATAAACTTGTAAATTATATGCAATAAATTGCTATTATTTAGAAGTTTAATTTTTTGCTTAAAGATAACCTACTTTCTACATATAAACAGGTTGAAATCATGGTCTTCCCTTTTCGGCTCCTCAAGAACGGGTAACAAATGGTTCAAACTGTCTTCTTCTTGTTATTACATTTAGTTTCATTCCATGTTTAATACAGCAATAGCCACACCCCTCAGCTGCAAAATTATTCTGCTTTGGTTGATTTTATAACCGAAGCCAGTCCCCTCTTATGAATTTTGCTTCATACTACTTTTCATGCCTGTTTTCTTCCATGCCTCTCTTCGTACTGCATTTTCCTACCTCTCTTCTATACTATAAACACAGACAAACAGACATAACACATTGATCATTTTCCACTACAAATCATCGTCACTAAAACACTAGCTTCATCTGATTAACGCACTGTGATGGGTAATACAGCTGAACAGATGGCGGTAGTGTGGTGACGTCAAACGTAAGGGAATTGACTACTCGCGCTACCTGTGGTAGTAACGATTGCATTAAAAAAAATGAAGCTTTTTTCTGATGGTGATAAAAAAAAGCTAAGGCAGATCATTGCTTTTGATAAACTTACCATGGAAGGTAATTATTTAAGCTTACTTGCAAAACAATTCTTCGCCCTTGCGATTGTCCTTCCGGCAGTTATCCGGAACATTCGCGAAAAGGCATGTTTTTGAGTTCTTTCTTCGTTTTATTTATCAATTTCTCCTCAGTTTTCGCGACAAAATTGATGGAGTAGTCGATATTTTCGATATTCAGCCGCTCCATCTCCTCCAACGATCGCTTCGGACTGACGCCAGATCCGGCTAGAACACCGCGTCTTCGCCCTTATGGTATTTCTTGATGAACGACGAAAGTTCCGGCAGGCATTTCGTACTATAAATTTCCCCATTCACGGCCAGTCCGGAGCGAAAGAAGAGCGGCTTTGACATCCCCTTCTCGCTGATTGGCAGCCACAGCAGCACCTTATTGGGAAACTTGGTGTGTGAAATAAACTTTACCTCGGAGCTCACTTCTTTCGTAAGAGAAGTAAAATACGAAGTGTGCTGCCGGTCGTTGCCATCCAGGGTGAGATAGGTCTCGTCGTTCATCACCACCGCCACGTCGTGATTCGCCGGGAAAATCGAGTTGACCATCTTATTCAGCCACTGCAGCTGCGTCATTGCATGCAGCTCCGAAACCAGTGGACGCGACTTACACTTGCTGACATGTATGTTTAGGTTCGCCAGGTACTTTTTCACTGTTTGGCCGGATGAACCGACCTCCCGACCAAGCGCACGCAGCGATGTAGCCACTTTTCCCTCAGTCTTCCTCTTCAGCATCCTGTAGAGCTTCTTGCCGGTCAGGGTCGTCGGCCGTCCGGAATCGGGTTTTTTTCGATGGTATGATTGCTGTCTAATAGTGCCAAGAAGTTGTGGATGCCGGAACGGGCGTATCCGGCGTCCACAAAGTGCCGCACGATGTCCGTTTTTGACGCGGCGGTGTGCCTTTCTTTGAACGCGTACACTTCTGAACGGAGTTGCTTCATTGTTATAACCATCACGGTTAGAGTGCGACTGATAGAGCTGTTAAATTTTGTCTGCTGGCTCATGGGCTACTATGATTGATGCTGCATGAGTAGTTTTTTCAGTGCGGGTGAAGGTAAACCCATGAAAAATCGGCAATTTTGTCCATTTTTTTAAATGCAAACGTGACTGCCAACTAAGAAACATATGAATTGACCGCTAAATGCGTGATCGATGAAGAAACTGTGCGTGTAGCGTATGTTTATCTGTGCTATAAACGCTAATATATAGCACGTGAGATGAACCAAAATGATTACAGTGTTCGACTCTAACTCACAGCTGTTGATTCGGACAGGGCGTTGGCAACCCACCACAGCCCACGCGGTAGTTTTTTGGGAGAGCAAAGCAAGACCGGCTTATCGGGCTACTGAAAAGCTCGAGGGTAGGAAGCGATGTTTGCGACAACTAGATTAGCAGAATCATCCTACGTATCCTGCCGTTGGCCATTTACAGCAACGAAGAGTTTAATATACTTTGATCCGAAGTGAAAATAGCATATGATGGTGTCCTGTCACCCAATTCAACCGGAAATCTTTCAGGACGACTTGTTACATTTGACGATATGAGAGTTTGAGTTTAGGTGAAATGTCCTTGTTCTTGATTTAATCTAAACAACCAGAACATAGTATCAAAAACAATACATTTTGGATTTTTTGCTGCCTTCTGGCTCTCTCATTTTAGGGGCTGCCTGAAAATGAGTTTCATTTAAATTCTTTCGCACAGCATGGACATAATTGCACTTAGGATCAGACTTAAACTCACTAGTTGTTGGTTCTGGGCCCTCAAAACTGTAAATCCGGCCCATGTTTTCATGCTGATTCAATCAATGCCTCCCTCGTTTATTTATTTTTTATTTATTTTTTTTGCTTTATTATTGAGATTTTCAGCCTGGTTCATCTCCCGTCGTAGTCACTCAAATACCTTTTTGGTTATTTTCATAACTTCTCCGGGGGTGAGATTCGAACTCGTGACTTTGACGTGAGAGGATGGATGTAACCCACTTCGCCGGGGTCGCCCCCGCCCTCATTTATTGTCAAAGTCCCGAAATCACACTGAAATCATTTTGGTCCGTCCCGTGTGGAATATACTAGCGTAGAATAGCATATCTTTCACAGACGAGGGCCACGAAAGCACAGAATGAAGTAAAATTCATAAGAAGGGACGGGTCAAAGCGAAAACATCTCAAAATTAACCAACCAACCAGCGGAAGAAGGGAAGTGGAAAAGGCTGAAGAACAGAAGCAGAAGAATATAAAGAAAAAAAGTTGCGAGACAAGAAAATGCTATATAATAAAGTTGTAGCAATTGAGAACTAGTGAAACAAGAATTAACCGACACGAATGCACTGAATAAAAATGAATTTGAATATTAGATGATACCATTCCGTGAACCTTGCAATTCTATCCCTTATATAACTCATCTCTATTTTTTTCAAGAAATATTGGTCAACTTATTGATTATTGTATATACCACCATCAAATATAACCATTTACAACTTTTGAAGGTTTTACAAATGAAATTCATGAAGAGATTGTACTCGAAAAAAATGTGACTGACAAAAATGATCATCGAAAATTCTTTACTCTTCGGGTATTTTGGAAACTCTCAGGAATAAATAAACACATTTAAGCTATGTTTTTGCAAAGCTGGTTTATTCAACCTCCTCTCCTAGGCTAATTGCCCGCTTGCCCGAAGACGTCGTCCCCGGTAATCAATAAGCATATGAAGTAAATTAACCCTAAATCTGCTTTTCAGTTGCTACAAGCATTATATTGGCATTATATCAGCATGCTTGAGCATCTGTAATGCTTTTTGTTGTAAAGTTGAATTTCAAATGCTATTCAAGTTGCAGCCTGTAATAAGCATTTCGAATGCATAATAGCATTAATGAAGCATTATCATAGCATTGCAGTATAGCAGTCGTATATTGGGCCAAAAGCCGCATTAATGTGGCATTTAAGGTTGAAGGCTTCATCATCATTTTTCTGTCATCATCAAAAAATTGAAAGCAGTTTTTTCGTTTGATATTCAAATTCTGGAAATGAAAATGTATTCACTGTGTTCCGCTTGGCGAGCAGAATGCAGTGAATACATTTTCCCGAACTACGTTTCAATTTTGAACGAAAAAACTGTTTTAGAATTTTTAATGATGACCGAAAATTAATGATGAATCCTTCAACCTTAAGGTGACTACATTGCTTGATAGGTTGCCGTAAAGACCCTTTGGAACTGCTGGTTGGTTACCTGGGATGTTAAATTAAAGGGTGCCTCAACCTGTTGAGATTAATAAACAATAAATAAATGTAAATGGATGTGTTCGAGAAAGAAATAGGGTAGGTAACGACTTAAGCACCCTGGGACCCTATTCCAAGCACGAGGTTAACGTTAACCTATAATGCGCAATTTTTCGCAGTATGGTGCTCCATCTAGTGAAGCACCATACTGCAAAATTGCGTTGTAGGTTAACGTTTACCCGATAGCTTGGAAAAAGGGCCGGGATGCTAACCATTCCTACCCTATGCAAAAATAACCATTGTTAACGAATTGCTGTCCAAAGATTACATAACAAGCTATCAGGGATGACACAAAAATGTATTCGTTTCGCGTGATCAGATTCTATGTGTTATGTACGCTGAAGGAAAGTTTTGGTGACCTAATTTGTGTACCAATTCCAACTCAAAGCATTCTTCAGAAAATCAATAAGGGAAATCAAGATTTGATTTAACCAAACAACTGAAAATATCTTTCGAATACGAAAATGGGCGGATAAAACCCACCCGAAATTTCTTGGCTGTCTTTCAAACAATTCAAATGAACAATTTCAGTAGCTAACACCTTCCCTGAAGGCATCCTACAGGGTGCGGCAGAAAATAATGCGAAAATTTATTCTATTTCTTTCAAATCCCATTTTCAACTAATTCAAGCAATAATATCAACATTTTCGAGTGCAGTTATCCTTATTAAGTCCTTTAAACAAATTTGCTCAATGTGTTTTCATTATCATTAATAACATCCTCGAGCCGACGCCGGAGTCCAGAGCATGCTTTTTGGACGTAGTCCTCCGACATTGACCACCATGTGCGTGTTATGGTTGACTCCAGGCTCGTGCTTCAACATATGCCCAAATCGAATAACCCAATGGATTAAGATCTGGACTGCTAGGGGGCCACAAATCCTTCGGCCAAAACTTCATGTTATCGTTCAACCATTGTTGGGTTCGATTGGACGTGTGACACGGCGCTCCATCCTACTGTAGGAAAACGTTATGGTCCTCGGAAAAGTTGGCCTTCACCCAGGGAAGCACTTGGTCCTTTAAAATACCGATATACACTTCGGTATTGATTTTAACTCCAGCATCAATGAAAACAGGCGGCATTTTCAAACCGTTGGACGCCACCAAGCCAAACATCATGACACCAGCCGGATATTTGGTTTGAAATTTGAATTTCACTTTTTCCGGAACGTTCTCCATTTTCTGCGGTGAAATGACCGGTTGGCCACAGCATCGATGCTTAAAGGCTTTTCGTCGGAGAACAGGATTATCATTTTTTCCTTCTACAACAAGGAAAGCAATCTCTTGGAATGAGTCACTCGTAGTTCCTTGACCCGGTCCGTAATCAAGTGGCGTTTCACTCTGGCTCTGGAAGATGCATGCAGGTCTTCTTTGATGATTCTCCGCATGGATTTCTCCGAAATATTGGCTTCCTTTGCAAGTTTTCTTATGGAACGCACCGGGTTGCGAGCAATTTTTCACGGATCGATTTGATCGTCCGCTTCCCGGCTTCCGCTGCTTAGTACCATCCTACTGGGACTTTTTTATGCGGTAAACTGTTGCCAAATGGCACCCTGCCACCTTGGCAATCTCTTTCGGCATCTTCTGGGCGAGCAACAAACTGGTGATCACTTCTTTCGCGAACAGTTTGACGAATTTGCAATAAAACAAATAGAATGCACTTGAAAGTAAACATAAACAAATTCACTTTCGACAGAAGTTAGTCACTAGCTACACGAGTTAACCCAATACTCAAGTTTGAACATTTGCGCATTATTTTCTGCCACACTCTGTACACAATCCCACTGGTTTTTTGGCAAGGCTTTGCTTGTTCCAATCGAGCAATGTCGCCTCAATTCTAATGCAGGTTAATTAAAAGTAATAATAGTTATAAAAATAACATTCCTTACACATTGCTACAAAGTCCTACGTCAACTTGGCGTCCCTTCTAGTTTTTTTATTGAACGTAAGCATACATCATAGATAGAAGAAACCAATCTATTAACTCGTTTCTTCTATCTAGCGTAGAATGAGTAAAAAGATATACGATTAATTTGGGAACAGTTACTCAATATGCAAATTTGCAAGAGATCTTTTCCGTAAAACTCGAAACGGAAAAGTTATAGTAGAAAGGCTAATTTTGTGTTGATCTCTGTAGCTAAAATCATGAAATAGTGCTGGTTTATTCAACCTCCTCTCCTAGGCTAATTGCCCGCTTGCCCGAAGACGTCGTCCCCGGTAATCAATAAGCATATGAAGTAAATTAACCCTAAATCTGCTTTTCAGTTGCTACAAGCATTATATTGGCATTATATCAGCATGCTTGAGCATCTGTAATGCTTTTTGTTGTAAAGTTGAATTTCAAATGCTATTCAAGTTGCAGCCTGTAATAAGCATTTCGAATGCATAATAGCATTAATGAAGCATTATCATAGCATTGCAGTATAGCAGTCGTATATTGGGCCAAAAGCCGCATTAATGTGGCATTTAAGGTTGAAGGATTCATCATCATTTTTCTGTCATCATCAAAAAATTGAAAGCAGTTTCTTCGTTTGATATTCAAATTCTATAAATGAAAATGTATTCACTGTGTTCCGCTTGGCGAGCAGAATACAGTGAATACATTTTCCCGAACTATGTTTCAATTTTGAACGAAAAAACTGTTTTCGAATTTTTAATGATGACCGAAAATTAATGATGAATCCTTCAACCTTAAGGTCACTACATTGCTTGATAGGTTGCCGTAAAGACCCTTTGGAACTGCTGGTTGGTTACCTGGGATGTTAAATTAAAGGGTGCCTCAAATCAAATTGCACCACGAAAAAAACGCGGTAAAAAATTACCCATTGGGTATTTTCTCTTTCAATTTTGGGCAGAGTAAAGGGCGATACGGTCAAAATTTGGTCAATATCAGCTTGACGTATTTCTTTCAATTTTGCATTTAAAAAACCTGAACACCCCTCATTTTGAATGTGTGTGTGTGTGTAGAATGTTGCTCCTATTTTGATTTTGGAATTCACTCTTCAGTTGTCAAAATGCCGTCCAAGCAAGAAAAGCAGCGTATCAAAATTTTGCTCGCGCATCGCGAAAATACGAGCTACTCGCACGCAAAGTTGGCAAAATCGCTAAAAGTTGCCAAATCAACCGTTACAAATGTAATTAAAGTGTTTGGAGAACGTTTGTCGACAGCCAGGAAGTGTGGATCGGGGAAAAATCGAAAACCGGAAACCGCTGAGACGACAAAGAGAGTTGCCGGTAGTTTCAAGCGAAACCCTAACCTATCTCTCCGAGATGCCGCAAATAAGCTGGGTGTATCGTCTACAACCGTGCATCGAGCCAAAAAACGAGCCGGACTATCGACTTACAAGAAGGTAGTGACTCCAAATCGCGATGATAAACAAAATACGACGGCCAAAGCGCGATCCCGGAGGCTGTACACGACGATGCTGACGAAGTTTGACTGCGTGGTAATGGACGACGAAACCTACGTCAAAGCCGACTACAAGCGGTTTCCGGGACAGGAGTTTTATACGGCAAAAGGAAGGGGAAAGGTAGCAGATATTTTCAAGCACACGAAACTGTCAAAGTTCGCAAAGAAATATCTGGTTTGGCAAGCCATCTGTACCTGTGGCTTGAAAAGCAGCATTTTCATAGCTTCCGGGACTGTCAACCAAGAAATTTACGTGAAAGAGTGTTTGAATAAACGCCTGCTGCCTTTCCTGAAGAAACACGGTTGTTCCGTACTGTTTTGGCCGGATTTGGCATCTTGCCATTACGGTAAAAAGGCCATGGAGTGGTACGCCGCCAACAACGTGCAGGTGGTTCCCAAGGACAAGAACCCTCCCAACACTCCAGAGCTCCGCCCAATTGAGAAATACTGGGCTATTGTCAACTGGAACCTAAAGAAGACCAAAAAAACTGCTAAGGACGAGCAGCAGTTCAAGGCAAACTGGCTTTCTGCGGCGAAGAAGGTGGACAAGGTGGCTGTACAAAATCTGATGGCAGGGGTCAAGCGTAAGGCCCGGCAGTTCGGATTTGGAAAAGCGGAAGCCTAACTGAATATTTTTCCTGAATTTTATACTAATTGAACTTGAAAAAGAAATTTAATTTGATTTTTTAAATAAACGATTTCACCGATTTACACGCGTTTTCCCTTGACCAAATTTTGACCGTATCACCCTTTAGTTTAGAGTGTTTTTTTTTTTTTTTTGATTTTGTATTTTTATCGCTGTCAGTTTTTCAAAAAAAAAAAACTGCGCCATCCGAAATGCAACGTCGTGAATTGATTTGGCCCAAGCACCTGGAAAATCCTTAACCCTCTCATCGGGGCATCGGAAAACAACTCGGAATCATGTAGTCAACAGTGAGTCATGTAATTAAACGTTACAACGAAACTCTGAACATTCAACGGAAGGAGAAATGCGGTCAGAATGGATGTTCTATTAGTGATCAGGATCATTAGTGTGTCGTGAAAGCGTTTAGGTGGAATCCCAATGCTTCAATCAGGGATGTGGCCAAAAATTTGAATATGTCCAAGTCTTTCGTTCAGAAAGCCAAGACCGGGAGGGACGGCATACGTACAAAGTGCAGAAGACTCCAAATCGTGACGAACGGCAAAATACTGTACTCTCAGATGCTGACGAAGCCTAATAGTCTAATCATGGATGATGAAACTTACGTCAAGGCACACTCCTCCCTTAGCTTAGTCGGTAAAGAGGCGGCTACAAAGCAACACCATACTGGAGGGGGCTGGGTTCGATTCCTGGTCTGATCTAGGAGTTTTCCGCTCTCAATCAATAACTGTGGAAGTGCATTTAGAACACTAAGTTGAGAGCAAGAAAGGCGAACTGTTGGAAACAGTCATATGTTTTCCCAGTGTTTAAGAAAGGTTGCAAGAGAATGGTCTCAAATTACCGGGGCATAGCTGCATTAAGTACAGTATCCAAATTGTTTGAGGTGATAATTCTTCGGAAGCTAGTACAGAGCTACGCGCACTATATTTCGCCGGATTAGCATGGATTTATTCCCAAACGTTCGACATCCACTAATTTGACGTGATTCACCTCTTTCTTGGTCAAGCAGCTTGAAAACGGTAATCAAGTAGATGCTATTTACACGGATCTTTCCGCTGCGTTCGATAAAATGAACCATCAGATAGCAATAGCCAAGTTTGATAAGTTAGTCATGAGCAACAACTTGCTTATCTGGCTGCGATCCTACCTGACCAATCATAGTATGTCCGTCAGAATCGGTGATCACGTTTCGTCACCATTTCCAGTTTTGTCCGGCGTGCCTCAAGGCAGCCACCTTGGCCCGTTTTTGTTCCTGCTTTACATGAACGATGTCAATCTCATCCTCAAATGCCTAAAACTTTCATACGCTGATGATTTGAAGCTGTTCTACGCTATAAAGCATCCACTAGACGCCGTTTTTCTGCAACAACAGCTGGGTTCGTTCGCTGAATGGTGTCGCATCAACCGGATGACATTGAATGTGTCCAAGTGCTCGGTGATTTCATTTGGCCGTAAACGTGAACTCTACCAATTCAGTTATGCTTTGGCAGGGCTTGAGCTGCAGCGCGAAACGACGGTTAAGGACTTGGGGATTTTCATCGATTCCAAAGTGACTTTCAAAGACCACGTAGCATACGTCGTGTCTAAGGCGTCATCGCAGTTAGGCTTCCTGTTCCGTTTTGCCAAAAATTTTAAGGATGTTTACTGCGCAATCGTCCACCCTATTCTGGAATATTGTTCTGTTGTCTGGTATCCCTATTACCAGAATGGAATCCAGCGTGTTGAGGCCATCCAGCGAAAATTCATTCGATTTGCCCTACGTCATTTCCGGTGGAGAGACCCGTTCAATCTACCCATCTATAGCAGTCGGTGCCAACTCATCAACCTGCATCTACTTGATGGAAGGCGTAACGTGGCAAAAGCCTGTTTTATTGGAGATCTCCTGCAAGGGAACATTGATTGTTCTTCACTGCTCAGCATGTTAGACATCAACATACGCCGCCGTAATCTACGCGCACATTCGTTCCTGAGCCTTCCAGCAGCAAGGACCGACGGTGGACTCCATGAGCCAATGCGCAGCATTAGTCGCTTTTCAATACAGGTATACCTCGATAGTACGTACATCAACTGTCTTACATCAAATCGAAATTGCATATAAACTACTAATTGTATCTAAAATCTAATTCAACCAAAAGAAAGAACAGAAGGTTTTTCTTTCTTTTGATTATATTAGATTTCAAATACAATCAGTAGTTTTTATTCAATTGCAATTTGAAGCGAGTAAGTTGATGTACGTACTATCAAGGTATACCTGTAGTTGTTAGTAACAACTTGTTACCTAGTATTTGATTTTAATGTACGTAGAGAAACAAATAAGTGTAGTTTTAGACGTGTTTTTGTCAGTTTGTTTAATTTTATGATTTTAGTTTTAAGATGCCGGTCATTGGGGCAAATATTTTACCTGTTGAGATTAATAAACAATAAATAAATGTAAATGGATGTGTTCGAGAAAGAAATAGGGTAGGTGACGACTTAAGCACCCTGGGACCCTATTCCAAGCACGAGGTTAACGTTAACCTATAATGCGCAATTTTTCGCAGTATGGTGCTCCATCTAGTGAAGCACCATACTGCAAAAAATTAGCGTTGTAGGTTAACGTTTACCCCGTGCTTGGAAAAGGGGCCCGGGATGCTTAAGCCATTCCCTACCCTATGCAAAAAATAACCATTGTTAACGAATTGCTGTCCAAAGATTACATAACTAGCTATCAGGGATGACACAAAAAATGTATTCATTTCGCGTGATCAGATTCTATGTGTTACGTACGCTGAAGGACCTGAAGGAGTTTTGGTGACCTAATTTGTGTACCAATTCAAACTCAAAGCATTCTTCAGAAAATCAATAAGGGAAATCAAGATTTGATTTAACCAAACAACTGAAAATAACTTTCGAATACGAAAATGGGCGGATAAAACCCACCCGAAATTTCTTGGCTGTCTTTCAAACAATTCAAATGAACAATTTCAGTAGCTAACACCTTCCCTGAAGGCATCCTACAGGGTGCGGCAGAAAATAATGCGGAAATTTATTCTATTTCTTTCAAATCCCATTTTCAACTAATTCAAGCAATAATATCAACATTTTCGAGTGCAGTTATCCTTATTAAGTCCTTTAAACAAATTTGCTCAATGTGTTTTCATTATCATTAATAACATCCTCGAGCCGACGCCGGAGGCCAGAGCATGCTTTTTGGACGTAGTCCTCCGACATTGACTACCATGTGCGTGTTATGGTTGACTCCAGGCTCGTGCTTCAACATATGCCCAAATCGAATAACCCAATGGATTAAGATCTGGACTGCTAGGGGGCCACAAATCCTTCGGCCAAAACTTCATGTTATCGTTCAACCATTGTTGGGTTCGATTGGACGTGTGACACGGCGCTCCATCCTACTGTAGGAAAACGTTTTGGTCCTCGGAGAAGTTGGCCTTCACCCAGGGAAGCACTTGGTCCTTTAAAATACCGATATACACTTCGGTATTGATTTTAACTCCAGCATCAATTAAAATAGGCGGCATTTTCAAACCGTTGGACGCCACCAAGCCAAACATCATGACAGCAGCCGGATGTTTGGTTTGAAATTTGAATTTCACTTTTTCCGGAACATTCTCCATTTTCTGCGGTGAAATGACCGGTTGGCCACAGCATCGATGCTGAAAAGCTTTTCGTCGGAGAACAGGAGTATCATTTTTTCCTTCTTCAACAAGGAAAGCAATCTCATGGAACGAGTCACTCGTAGAGGGTGTCCACGATGAAATTGCCACACACAAAATTGATTCGCAAAATTCGAGTTTTCATCCGATTGCCATCAAATTTTCAGGGATTGAGAAATTACTATTAAACTTCATTTTACCATTTTACTCGTATTTTATTTACAGTCCATACGCAAATGCCCGCACCTTGGCCTTAACCCCGGCCATAAGATTCTGCACAACCTGTGAATCAACCGTTTTTTGCATGTAAACCCATACTTTCTTCAGTTCCTCGACTGTCATCACTACCTTAGGTCGTTTAAGAAGGTGCTGCTTCATAATCGCCCAGTACTTCTCGATGGGGCGGAGCTCCGGAGTGTTGGGAGGGTTGAACATTTTCGGCACGAAATTGATCTAATTGTCCGCATACCACTTCAGCACGTCCTTGGAGTAGTGGCATGAGGCCAAATCCGGCCAGAAGATTGTTGGGACGTTGTGGGCCTTCAGGAGAGGAAGCAACTGCTTCTGGAGGCACTCTTTTATGTACACCTGTCCGTTCATCGTGTCCTGGGTCACAAAAGGTACACTCCGCTTCCCGCACGTGCAGATGGCTTGCCAAATCAGGAATTTCTTCGCAAATTTGGACATCTTCTGAGTGCGGACATGCTCCGGAACGCTGAACTTATCCTTGGCCGTGAAAAACAGGTTGCCGGGGATCTGTTTGAAGTCGGCCTTCACATATGTTTCGTCGTCATGATGCAGCATTCAACTTTCGTCAGCATGTTGAGGTACAACTTCCTGGCACGGGTTTTGGCGGACTTGTTCTGCTTCTCGTCGCGATTAGGGGCCTTTTGTACCTTGAACGTTCGAAGCCCAGCCTTAGTTTTGGCCTTCTGGACAAAACTTCGGCTTAGGTGCAGCTTCTTAGCCACATCCCGAATGGAGGCGTTCGGATTTCAGTTGAAGGCCCCAACTACGCGGTTGTGATTTTTGGTGTTGTACGGAATACTTTTTCCTTCACTTCTGGGCTTCCCATCGGTGGTCAACCGTTCCTCGAACCGCTTAATCACTCGCGACACCGTGGAATTCGCGATTCCCAACGTTTTAGCGATGGAACGATGCGAGAGATCCTTGTTCTCGTGATGAATGCGCAAGATTTTATCACGCACGAGCTGTTCTTTCGACTCCATTTCCGCGAGTTTTGATCACAGGACTTTAAAACTTGCAGGATGTAAATAATGCACTATAAACCAAATTTTCATTAAATTCTACCCAACGGTTAAAAAGTTAGAGCAATTTCATAGTGTGGCAATTTCATCGTGGACACCCTTTAGTTCCTTGACCCGGTCCGTAATCAAGTGGCGTTTCACTCTGGCTCTGGAAGATGCATGCAGGTCTTCTTTGATGATTCTCCGCATGGATATCTCCGAAATATTGGCTTCCTTTGCAAGTTTTCTTATGGAACGCACCGGGTTGCGAGCAATTTTTCACGGATCGATTTGATCGTCCGCTTCCCGGCTTCCGCTGCTTAGGACCATCCTACAGGGACTTTTTTATGCGGTAAACTGTTGCCAAATGGCACCCTGCCACCTTGGCAATCTCTTTCGGCATCTTCTGGGCGAGCAACAAACTGGTGATCACTTCTTTTGCGAACAGTTTGACGAATTTGCAATAAAACAAATAGAATGCACTTGAAAGTAAACATAAACAAATTCACTTTCGACAGAAGTTAGTCACTAGCTACACGAGTTAACCCAATACTCAAGTTTGAACATTTGCGCATTATTTTCTGCCACACTCTGTACACAATCCCACTGGTTTTTTGGCAAGGCTTTGCTTGTTCCAATCGAGCAATGTCGCCTCAATTCTAATGCAGGTTAATTAAAAGTAATAATAGTTATAAAAATAACATTCCTTACACATTGCTACGAAGTCCTACGTCAACTTGGCGTCCCTTATAGTTTTTTTTATTGAACGTAAGCATACATCATAGATAGAAGAAACCAATCTATTAACTCGTTTCTTCTATCTAGCGTAGAATGAGTAAAAAGATATACGATTAATTTGGGAACAGTTACTCAATATGCAAATTTGCAAGAGATCTTTTCCGTAAAACTCGAAACGGAAAAGTTATAGTAGAAAGGCTAATTTTGTGTTGATCTCTGTAGCTAAAATCATGAAATAGACCTTACTATTAATGCAAGAGATCTATGACTATGCTTTTCTACAAGTTTATCGAGGACCAGTTGTTTGGAACATTGTTTTGAATATTATGCTATAACATGTATGAGATCAGTTTTTATTTCAATAATTTTTAATACTAACTTAAGCCCACATGAAATTGAAGCCCCGATTATCAACAAAAATTTTGCCGAAGAAACTTTGGTTCTAAAGTTTCATTTTCAAAATGAACAGTGTCAATTGGTATCATAACAAATGAGGAATTTCTTTGGTTCGACGGCTTCAATCGAACTTAAGTTCTTTTCAGTTAACTAAACAAGTTGCAACTTATCTAACAAGCAACTTTTTAAGCAAAATGTTGGTCATCTGTCACTTTCTATTTGCCTACGTAATAAAGCCTTGTACAACAAACAATCAATTTCACGAAGTGTCTGCCGATCGAACTTTTTTCCCTTGCAGGCACCTCAATCGTGCAATACGTCTATTTGAATCATCATGTCAACAGATCAGAATTGCATAATTTCTCCTCTTGCTGCGAAGTAACAATCCTATAACAAAAACTATAAACAACACACACAAAAAGGGGCGTTCCACAATAACCCAAACCGCAATAGCTGAAATAATCTAAATACTCTGTTTATTTTCGTTCAATCCTCATCTTGACGTACCTTCGCCGCATTTTGCAAGTCGCCCGTCACCGTCGTCCCAACTCTGCCCGCTGTGAGAGTGAAATTGTAGCATTTTCTATGCATGTTGGGACGACGATCTCTGGGGCCAAGCGACGCGACCGAGCGATGTTTGTTTCTTATAGCGTTTCAACGCTTTAATGTCCAGCAGAGCATCTTATTGATTTGTTACACGACACCCCGCTGGCTGATGTTCGGCTGAGCATTGGGGATGGGTCGTGGTGGCAGAAGAACTCCGACAACAATTCAATGCGATTCGGCGAGCTAGTCAGCTTCGATGGAGTTAACTTTTTAGAGGATCTATTGTTCGACCCACTCGCCACGCGAAGACCAACTTCAGCGGGCGGCATCTTATCAGGAAAGTACATATATTTGATCCACTCGGTGGTGGTTGGCATGCGTCGTGCTTATTTAGTAATTCTCATCGATGAGCATTGAATAAAAGTTATTACCACTTACGCAATGGCTCATGAAGACAGCATGCTTTATCTCTGCAACGTTTCAGTCAAGTCACTGAGACAATGATCCTGCTTTCCATTCGCTACCAACCCTGCGTCTCTAATTTTTGCAATACTCGCTAAGCACTTTCTCGCTCAGTATTCTGTTGATCCATGCACATTACGTCACTTCAGTGGACTCGTCCACACATTGATGCTACCAATCTCTCACTGTCACAATTTTCATCACTTCAGCTGTCACAGCAGGCTGAGCGCGCGATGTACGCATGAAGCGGGTGCTTTCGCAGTTTTAATTTTTATTTTATTTTTTTCATTTTTCTAGTGAATCAATCAAGTCCTATCAGAAGAACGATCACTCAGCAACCGGTTTGAGTCTATAAAATCAGCTGACAGTGACAGCCGTCACCTTTGGCCACCTCCTCCGCCCCGGTGGTTGCATGTTCCAAAAACTCGGTCAACCAAGCTAAAGGTCGCATCTCCTTAAGAGATTAAACAAATCCGCTCGACTTTGGCGGGTTGATGTGACGATGATTGACATCAACGCTGATTAGGCAATACCGCGGTGTTGCTTGAGATATAGTTATAAGTTATTCAATTGCAAAGCCTCAAACTGACTAATTAAATAAAAATTTGCATTCATCGCACTTATCGAGGTGGTAGATTTTTGTTTGTTCAACCAACGCACTGTGGGCCAGAATGTCAATCTAGCAAGACAAAATTAATAAAGCATTTCCGACAGTTCATGTCTTCATCAATGTTTCTGCTCATAATAAGTTCCATGAATTTCCATTGATAAATAGTTCGGAACCCATCCGTATAAGAGGGGCTCATGAAATGTTTTACTATCGCCTTAAGGAGACAAAGTTGTTTATCAAGACTAAATAAACAGATTTGAAAATTCTAAAATCTACTGTTGTCAAGTTATTTGAAAACAAAAATACTGCTAAAGTTGATGAAAAACAGGTTTCTTCGGTTGATTTCAAAATTTTTGCGAAGTATCGAGTGATATTGCATTAAAGACTGGACCTGGAAAAAATGAGACACTCAAAAATGATCACCAAAATTTATTTGAAATCGGATACTTCTCAAATTGTCAGGGCTTAAATAACTATAAATAAACTAACTATTTATTGAATTTCCTCCCCCAAGCTGAATGCTTCTACATTTCTCTAAACACTGCCCATGAGCTCTTGGGCGAGGCTTTGTCCATCTTTCTTACACAATTTCTCCCAGTTTTTCTTCAAAGCTTCATCGGTTTTGAATGTTTTTCCGCTTTTCTTCAACTTCTTCTTCATTATCGCCCAAAACTTTTCGATCGGATAGAGTTCTGGTGTATTTGGCGGGTTCGCCTCCTTCGGGACCACATTAACGCCCTTCGCTTGCAGGCTTGGCGTAATGGCACGAAGCGAGATCCGGCCAGAACAGCGTGGGACCACGGTGAGCGTGGAGGAAGGGCATCATGCGCTTCTGCAAGCATTCCTCTCGATAAATCTGCCCGTTTATGGTGCCGGTTGTAACGAACAGCTTGCTGTACCGTCCGCACTCGCAGAGCGCCTGCCACAAACGGGTACTTCTGCGCGAATTTGTCCATCTTTCTCTTCCGGAACTTTTCCGGAACCTCCATGCGGGACGTACCGACAAAAAAAACTGCAGGCCGGAGATTTGTTTGGTGTCACGAGACAGCCTGGTTTGACCAGCCACTCACGGTACAGCTTCCGCGCACGCAATTTGGCCACCGTGTTTTGCTTGACAGTACGGTTTGGCGCCTTTCTGACCTTAAAAACACGTAGCTCAGTCCGGTTCATGGTCTGCTGAACGAACCACTTCGATGAATTGACCTTTTTGGCCACGTCTCGGGTGGAAAAGTTCGGGTTATTCTTAAAGTACTGCCTTAGCTTCCACGCCTTCTCTGGGTATTCCGTTTTTCGTTTTCGGCCGCTTCCAGCGCGTCGCTCGATGGTCTTCGTCTCCTGGAACATCTTCACAACGCAGGACACGGTGGAATGGTGGATTCCAAGCCTTTTGCCGATCCATCTGTGCGACTGACCAGGATTATCGATCACCGCGCCCAAAGTTTGCTGGCGTAGCTCTTCTTGTTTCGAATGCATCGTGAAAACTACTTGACAGATCACACATACGTAAACATAACACTCTAAACTAGTATTACTCAAAATTTTATTGATTTTACCCACACTACCCACGTGATAAAAAGTTACACACAAAACAAAGTGTCACATTTTTTCCGAGTCCAATCTTTATATCACGATGAAAATGCATTATATGAGTGTAAACATTTTGTTACGAATGAGGTGTATCAGATCATATAGGGAATGACTTAAGCACCCCAAGACCCTATTCCAAGCACGGGGTAAACTTTAACCTACAATGCTCATTTTTAGAAGTATGGTGCTCCATGTAGTAAAGCACCATACTACAAAAAATGAACGTTGTAGGTTAACGTTTACCCCGTGCTTGGAATAGGGTCTTGGGGTGCTTAAGCCGTTCCCTACCCTATTTGTGAAGTGAAATGTAAAAATGTGTGCTGTGAAAATTTGAAGCCTTTGCTACAACTTCATGTTTTATGTCGTCAGCATAGGGGGTGGGGCCAACTCAGCATCTTGCAGCATCGCATCGCGATTGCCGTATTGAAGAAGAATGATTTGATTTTTTTTAACATGACTATTGTCTATTCACATATCCATTCTATTCGTGAACAGAACTTGAAGTCATTTGGTTCTTGTACTGCTGAGTAATAGCGATTGGTGACGAGAATTGGGCCCGCACTGTCCAACCCAGTCCAGCAGTCCAACCCAGTTGTTATCCAGACAGTTGGGGAGATGGATGCGTATTTACTTTGCCGGCTCCTGAATTTGTCTAATTTTGTTACCAATAATAATTTAAACAGCCCATGTTGGAGACTGGCAAGATAGAAAATGTTAAATTGACGTGGTTTTCGTTGACAATGCCTCTAAGCTTGAATGAGTGACCATAGCTGCTTTGTCAATATCTTCATGCATGGTTGAATTATAGTAACTCGACATGTTTCGGGTGAAAATCTGTATTTGTCTTCCTGAAGGGTTCCCTTAGAGTATTCGGGTTGTCCCGGAATTTAATGACTAGAAACAGATTGTTTACAAAAAGTCATGAGCCGTGAAAAGGCATAAAAGGTTCCCCCAGAACATTCGGATTGTCCCAGAATGGCGAATTTTGTCAATGGTCCATTTCAAGGCTAGAAGTAGGCTACTTATAAATAATCCTAAAGTTTGTGGAAAGGCCTGTTTCGGCTAAAATTGCTATTTGTCCCCTCCAAAGAGATCCGCGAGGAATCCGGCTTGTCCCGGAATGGCCAATATGGTCATTGATACATTTCAAGGCTAAAAGTAACCTATTCATGAAAAATTATGAAGTTTGAGGCGTCGAAACGAATGTTCCGATGAAAATTTGTACGAGGCCATCAGGTGCTCTTATGTTTTAAGACAAAATCCAGCGGAGTCCGGCAATAACGGGTGATTTCGGCCCTAACCATCACCGATGCTCGTTTCTGTTGCCTGGTGACCGTCGACATGGCCTCGTGATCTTTCTGGCAACCAAACTCTGTAGTTCTGTTTATTCATGAACTGCTCGGTAAGGTGAAGAATTTGTCTTCGATAAAAACTATATTCTCTCCATTCTGCGGCCCTCTTCTGCAACGCCTTCCCTCTTTTGACCCGTTTGTGTTTCTCCCTCGCCGGAAGGTTTAGAACCTTATGGATCTCATAGGGCTTGATTTGAAGGTTATCTTTCAGGATCCGACGGAGAGTTCGATACGATACGTTGGAATCCTCCGCCTATTTAGGGGCATTACGTCGAATATTTCTCTTAGGGCACGTTTTGACGATCTTCACCATGGCAGATGGAACCATAGTAGCTTGACGTACCCCACGATACCGTTTTTTGGTACTTCCGGTCCCCATCTATCTTTTGACTGTACGGTGTACAGAACATCTGCACACACGTAAATCGGACAGATCACGAACTATGTCCTTCTGCCGTTTTCAAAGCAACAAGGCACAAGGCAACAAGGCCGAACAATGCAACCCGAGTACTACGTTTCTGTTCGAGATCCATTTTTCCGGATAACGCTGGATTACAAAAGCAACACATACATCCACTGACAGGTAAGACACAATGTAAACAAAGTGATGAGGGGTCGTCCATTACAGTTTCGTGTGCAACGTTATACTGACTGTTGAAGTAATGTAGCAGTTCAATTGCCGGGCCCTGCAACCTTCGTAATTTATTCTTCGAATACTCTATTAACGTGCAACCTAAATGATTGAAAATTAATACTAGTGCCCCCTATGAAGTGCATATTATTTAACCTAGTGTTTGGCGCTAACGCACTAACTCTGTTTAATTTATCAGACATTGCATTGTACTCAACAGATGACAGTAGTGCACGCGAAAAAAGTTTTTACTTAATGAAGTATTCGAGGTGATATGTTTCCCTGTGGCAAAAATTTGTATCCAACAGAACAGAAATTGTTGCTTCACAATGATTCACAATTTTTTCAACGAATTCTTTTTTTAAATAAAAACATAATGTTTATTCTTCAAAAAAAAACGTCAGTGAATATTGAAGTCTCGGCTGTTTTATTTGCTCTGATATTTCAGCATGGTCAATATCATGTAAAAAAGGGAAATACTTAGGTTGGTGTATAAACTTTGACGCCAGGTGTAGTCCAAAGCACTTCATAAAAACAGTTCAAATTTTGTCCACAATATTTTGTTTTAAGCTATGGTGACATTTTTAATATGCTGTCTAAATTTTTCAAAGAAATACGGATTTTTGAATTTGGTATGTCCAAAAATGACTTGTTTCACATGTGTTATGAAAACTTAGAATTTATAATTCTTATCAACATGAAACTTTGGTCACATAAGGCATATACATTGTTTATAGTGTTGTCAAATTGATTGATAATTGACAAAAATATTGATAATTGATAAAGTTACAGAATGTTGAACATGGTGTTTTTTGGAAGCAAAATTTCGCTCGGCTTTTGTTTTTGCTGGTGCGTGTAAGTTTCGTCGTCCAGCACAAACAACTTCCCGCGGTAGTTCTTCGTCATCCACCAGTACTGCGATTTCACGGTCGCTATCTGCTCGTCCGTGTACTCAGGGGACCGAGTCTTCTTCGACAGATGATGTCCTCCATCTTGAGGATTCATTGAATCAAGGTATGGGAGCAGTGATATTTTCGGCCGGCGTCACGCAAACTCATACCGTTCTTCTTGTCAAACTGCTTTTTCAACGCTTCCTTCTGCTTTTTCGTCGTTATCTACTACCGCTACTGGCCTTCCGCTCCACGCTCAGGGATGCCAGGATCCGGTAAACTGTACTCACGGGCTCGTGTTCGTCTCGTAAGTGGTCTACCGTTCACTTTTTTCCACGATTAACATGCTTTGCGTAAAACCGTACAACACGCTCGAGGAGTGCTTGCTGTTTCGACGCCATCTTCGATTGAACTGACAGCAACCGAGCGAAAAGAAACATGCCACCCATTTCTAACGAGTCCAGAGAGCAATTCTCTTGGAGAGAGAAAAAAAAAATTTACGCTCTTTATATAATTACAGGAAGGTATTGAAATCATTCACATTTTTTTATTGAAAATCCGTTATTCAGGAAGCGAGATACAACTTTCTTTTCATTTCATGATCCTAACTGAAGATCATATGTGAAATATACTTGATGTGTTTTTCTGTAATAATTATAAATACATAAATATTTCATTCTAATACTGGTGAATAGAAAGAAACCCGATTGAAGCAAACTGGATGGGAAAAGTCGGAATGCCACATCCCTATTGCTAACAGTTTGTGAAAAGAAGGTGGGCTCTTCTCCTCGCCCATTGGGACATCTTCATGTTACAAAGCTCCCTCTTTTGAAAAATTGTTCAATCTTGTTGTTTCAAGGAGATTCCCGTATCCCCTTGGATACGTATGAGTGATGTTGTCTATCGACCCACCCCGTTTTTAGCCCTAAATACAGTGGCTTGATGAGGAAAATCATTGGGTTTAAAAGCTTGATCAAGTCAAATAGAGAGGAGAGCCTGTTGCTGTCGGATTAACAGGGTGAGTGGTGATTCCCGTCAGTGTTTTCTAAACATGTGTAACTTTGGATGGGTTAGGCACAGGTTCTTTTAGAGTATATCTAAAGCTTGCTTCAGATAGAATTGGAACAAAAACAATTGCCTGTATTTCAGTTATTTATTATTGAATTCAAGATCTTTTTTTATACAAATGTAGCGTTTTTTTCATACTTTTAAGCAAAATTACGGATAAAATTATTCGTCACGGTTTCGAAGAAATTCTCGATTTTTTCCTGTAAAACGGCTCATTAGGTGGCGCACACCTTCTTCATACATCGTTTAAGCTTTCTTATTCCACAAGGTCTTCATCTGATTGATGTCTTTGACAACCTTTCCCTTTGCCTTGAGTCTCCTCTTCATGGTTGCCCAGTGTTTCTCAATAGGGCGGAACTGGGGGCAGTTGGGTGGGTTAAGGTTTTTCGGAACAACCTGGACCCCTTTCTCTGCATACCATTCTTGAACGACTTTGCTGTAATGACAGCTTGCCAAATCTGGCCAAAACATTACGGGATGGTCGTGGGATCGAATGAACGGCAAAATTCGTTTTTGGAGACACTCTTTTTGGTATAGTTCCGACGTCATTGTCTTATTTGTAACGAAAACTTTCGTTTTTTAGCCACAGCTGCAAATGCCCTGCCAAATCATGAATTTTCGTGCAAATTTGTCGGCAAAAACAAATTTAAATTTGGCTGGAACATCCCCCCGAGCCGTTGCCAAGTAAAATTTTTGACCTGGGATTTGCCCGAAGTCAGCCTTGACATAGGTTTCATCGTCCATCAGAAGACTCCCGTCAAACTTGGTCAGCACCTGGTCGTATAGCTTCCGAGCACGGATTTTGACCACACTATTCTGTTTTATGGTCCGATTTGGCTGTTTGCTAGCTCGATTCGACTTGATTCCTTCCCGGAGTCGAGTTCTCCTCACGGTACTATGGGCAGCACCGAATTTTCTGGCCAAATCACGGTCCGACAGATTGGGATTCCTCTTAATCGTCTTCAAAATCTTACCACGCAGTTTCCGGTCGACAGTTCCACTCCGACGTTTGGCTTGAGGCTTCCGAATCGTCGTCAATGTTTCCTTATACCGTTTGATAACGTGCCATACGGTATTTATGGGCAATTCCAGCTGTTTAGCTAGCCTAGATGCAGATCACAATGGATTTTCCAAATAACTGTGCACAATTTTTTCCCTTCTTTCGGCTTCCATGTTGATTGTTTACAAAGTACAGTCGATTTGCAGAATGTCAAAAATACATACGTGAAGTTGACAAAATTCCCGACACGTGGGCGCCAAGAACTTCCAAATCCGTCCACCAGGAGCGCCACCAATATGAGCAAAATTTTTTGTTACAATTCTAAATGAAGCAAGCTTTATATTGCCGTTCATCTGCAAGCATAAGGGAAAAGTCATCTTTTGGCCCGATTTGACCAGCTGCCACTACTCCAAAGTGGTTCTGGAGTCATACGCTGCCAACAAGATCGATTTTATCCCAAAGCAATTGAATTCTCCGAATTGCCCGGAACTTCGACCAATCGGAAAATACTGGTCGATTTCAAGGCAGCGACTTCCACGAAGGAGCGGCGCCGTCAAGCACATCTATCAAATGCTGGCAAAATCAAAGAAATGCGCTCATTCCGGGTCCGCTTCCACTTTACGGGCGCTGATGGGCTTCATCAAGAGGAAGGCTCGAGATTTCGTTCGAACTGAACAAATGTAGCCATTTAATGCTGTAACTTTGAAGTTTAGTATACGTACTGTAGAGCAACTATAATTGGACTTTTTAAGCTGATCACTACTTAGAGGTCTTTTTGTGCGTACCATTTTACTTTTAGTCAGCCTATATCGTGAGAGCGAAAATTTCAGAATTTGCGTCAATCTGATATCTAGAGGGTGTTCCGATCAAAATTTGGTCAAACAGTAATGTTGTGAGTCGATCAAAGTTTTTATTAATAAGTCAAATTCTTTTTCTTCTTCAAATTCAGTGATTACAGTTCCGCTTGACGATGTGTGTGTGTGTGTGTGTGTGTGTGTGTGTGTGTGTGTGTGTGTGTGTGTGTGTGTGTGTGTGTGTGTGTGTGTGTGTGTTTACAATCAATCTACCACTGACCGACAGTGCTTTTATGGAAGAAACTTGTCTGCATTTCTTCAGTAATTTATATGTGATCACTATGTGCAAACATTTTTAGCCCTGGAGATTGAAGGTGACAGCTCTATTGAAAATCCAACGACCCATTTCAAGAATGCCTGTTCATACACGTACATTCTGAGGTCATCTTCATATACAATAAGCCCCGCATGAAAATCTTCACATATCATATGGATATGTGAAGAGTTTTCACACTTCCAGAATCAAAAATAGACATTCTTGATCCTGGCGTGTACATAGATAAGGTATATTTTTAATAATATAAAACGACCTCACCAATGTTCTTCATCTGATGCTGGAAAGCCGGGCACTAAAAAACAAAAAAATGGAAAAAAACTACCGACTATCAGTCTATCTTAAGAAACACGACCGTAACACACTATGAGAGGGATTCCATTAACAAAGTCCTACGCAAAGCACTTGAAAAACTATAATTTCACCATTTACTTTTTTTGAATTAAGGTATATTATTTTATTTTATTTTCGCGAAAACGACGCAACAAAAGCAAAACACGTCAATTTCAAAGCACGGCTTGCTGCGATCTCTCTTCTTAAGGTTCCGCTTGACGATGGCCCAATATTGTTCGATTGGGTGAAGCTCGGGCGTGTTGGGAAGTTCTTGTCCTTGGGAACCACTTGAACGTTGTTGGCAGCATACCACTCCATTGCATTTTTTCCGTAATGGCAAGATGCCAAATCCGGCCAAAATAGAACGGAAAAATTGTGTCGCTTTAGGAAAGGCAGTAGACGTTTTTGTAGGCACTCGCTCAAATAAAGTTCCTGGTTGACGGTTCCGGTCGCAATGTAAACGTTGCTTTTTTCAAGCCACAGGTACAGATGGTCTGTCACACCAGATATTTCTTCGCAAGCTTTGACATTTTAATGTGCTTGAAAATATCTGCCACCTTTACCCGTCCGGTTGCCGTATAAAATTCCTGTCCAGGAAGCTGTTTAAAGTCTGTAGGTAAGCTTCCTCGTCCTGTACCACGCAATCAAATTTCGTCAGTTCAGCTCGTTTTTAAGCTCTATCCACGGTTGAAGGCGCCACTCCCAGCTTCTTTGCGACAACTCGGACGGAGAGGTTGGGGTTCCGTTCAAAACAACGGGCAAGTCTTGTTGTCGTCGTTGTGGCCTCCGGCTTTCGATATCCGTTTCCGATCCAGCTTTCCTGGCTGTCGACAAACGTTCGCCTAACACTTTTAATACGTTGGTAACAGTTGATTTAGCCACATTCAACAATTTCGCCAACTTGCCGTGAGAGTAGTTTGTATTTTCGCCATGAACGTACAAATTTGGATGCGTTGCTTCTCTTCTTTCGATGACGTTTTGATAACTGAAGTGCAAATCTCAAAATCAAAAAAGAGGCATGATGTTACACGCACACATCATCATAATGAGGGTAGTGCAAAAAAAATTAATGCACGACGGAAGGAAATGCGTCAAGTATAAGTCGACCAAATTTTGATCGAAACACCATTTATATACTCTTTAATCAGGAGCGTTGAGAATATACTCAATACGAAAAAACTTCTCAGTCGGATACATGGAAGAAACTTACACGTGACATATCACAACACTGAAGAATTCAAAAACAATTATCATATATTTCGAGAGCCCATGGACAAATTGGGCTTTTAAAACTGTTCAATGAACGTCATTTAATTTCAATTACTTCCGTCCCTGAAAACGGGCTGGCACATATTTTTACCCAAAAATTATAAACGAAAGAAGGGCAAACCTCACCATAGATGTGTATTCAAACTCCTGAACCATTCGCGACTTGTCCATGTGTGTCATGCAACCACTACACCTAGGTTGCCCTCAAATCAATCATTAGCTGGACACGTTCAATATAACCTGAATTTCTCTTCCCAGCTCTTTTTTTTTAATTTTCAATGACCATCTCCACTCTGTCCAGAACGGTTCTACCCCTCGGAATGGGTGGGAAAAGTGTAAAAGAAGAAAAGCTCGTTTTGGCGAAGACAAACAATATTGCTCAACCATACTAAACAGCCATGATTACCATATTCTGCCATGCTCAGTTCCATGCTGCACTAAACTATTATTATGGCATCGTTCTTCGCCGTCATTTGTCGCTGGTTGATTGTACCCGGTGTGTTGTGAGGAGCTGGCTGAAGGCATCATCGGCCAAACCAAACTGCCTTTTAGCATCACTCGGCCCGGAGTTAATTTTTTCCCACACTCCCACTACAGCACAGCAGCAAGCGCACTGGTGGTAAGCCAATCGGTGCTGCAGCCACCACGGCTCGGTTCTTCAGGTTTTCGACTCGTCAACACAATATCCTACTGGCCCAACTGCTAAATGACTGACTAATGTCGTGGAAATATCTAGTTTTTTTTTTCCTTTCTTCTTCTTATGTTTCAGCACGCCCTCCTCGCGTCGTCGAGACTCCGCTCAATGTTCCTTACTTGTCTGTGGGTATTTTGGAGCGTCTGTATGTGCCAAAGCCGGGCAGAACAATGAATTGTCGAGTATGCATTTTTTTTTCCTACATTTGGGCTTAGGACGTCGCGCCGTCGAGCGTCGAGTGGGTAATTAATGACATTTAATGATCATTCGCATGGAACTGCTGAGTGGGCCTGGCGGTGTGGCGTGGTGTGGAGCTGTCGAAGGCGTTACAAGTTTTGTAACGCACCGGAAAAATATCCGGACACAATGGAACCGTGAGTAGATTCGCGTCGGAGGAGCTGGGGCTGTGAGCTGGTTATTGGAGTTAATAAATTCAATTTGGCGACCTCGGCTACCAGCTGCTGTACGGTGGCACCAGGTTGTCTGCAGATGCAGGAGAGATTTGTTGCACCGCTGATCTGCATTGCTGATTCTTCGACACGATACATTGCACTTTGAAGAGCATTGAGTGTATGCATTTTTTTTTCTGCACCCTTGATGATGTGAATTATAGTAAAGGTCACGTTGGGTAAAGTATAGCTATGTATTTGAGAACGGTTGTTTGATTCACATTTAACGGTATGGTATAGTAGATCAAAGGAACTTAAGATTTCCTCGTCGTTTATTTACAAGACATACTTTCATACAACATACACTCAGTAGCAAAAAAAAGCCGAGCAAAATTTTCTTCCAAAAAACGCGTTGTTCAACCTACTGTAACTTTGTCAATTATCAATATATTTGGCTGAAATTTTGACAACGTTATAACTAATGTTTCGACCTTATGTGACCAAAATTTTATGTTGATAAAAATTATCAATTTGAAGTTATCATAACATATGTGAAAAAAGTCATTTTGGACATACCAATTTCAAAAAACCGTATTTCTGTGAAAAATTTAGGTAGCAGATTAAAATTTTTTCCATGATTTGAAAAAATACAGAAACTAATGTGGACAAAATTTGAAATTTTTCCATCAAGTGGTTTGAACTACAGCTGGCGTCAAAGTTGAGGCTCCAACATGAGTATTTTCCTTGTTCACCCGATATTGACCACGTTAAACTATCGGTGCAAATACAAAGCCGAGGCGAATTCATCTTATTGATTCGGCCCAAACCTGTATGATGACAACGCCTCGGCTTTTTTTTGCACCGATATTTCACTTTATCAACATAAAATTTTGGTCACATAAGGTCGAAACATTAGTTATAACGTTGTCAAAATTTCAGCCAAATATATTGATAATTGACAAAGTTACAGAAGGTTGAACAACGCGTTTTTTGGAAGAAAATTTTGCTCGGCTTTTTTTTGCTACTGAGTGTAGAACATTTTTAACAATTTTGGCGATATCCGGCTATAATTTACTTGAAATATCACTTAAATCTAGGCATTCTAAATATGTGCATTAGATAATATAGAAACTTACATGATTCGCTCCAACTGTGCATTATTCAGGCTTCACAAACATCACTTTCAGTATTGTAAACATTCAATAACTATTTTGAATGTGGCACTGTGCCCCTGTTCGTTAAGTGATTTATTTCAACAAATAAAACTACTTGAAAAAGTAGTGTGTACTTTTCCGTTCGACAGCATTTTTTTCTGTAAAGTATATATAATATTGCAATAATGCTCGAAAACTAATTGTTAATTTCTGTTCCATATCAAGCACATCAATAATGCCACATAAAGAGTGAGTCGACAATTATTGCGACACTTTAAATTGATTGCATAATAGGTTAAAACCCCGTTCACATTACAACCTAACGACTGTTCCAAAAAGTATAAGCACACCTCATATTAACGGTCACTTTGAATATAATGAAATATTTCAAAATGTTTTGGCTGCGTCCTTTTGTTTTTACATTTCCGAATGACATAGCATCAAAAAAGTGCTCAGTTTTGTGTTACCTATTAAAATGCGCGGTCTTACCCCGGAACAACGAAAAAGTATCGTACACAAATGGTGCACTGTGAGCCGACTCTCCTTGAGAGAATTGGCCAAGGAAGAGGGTGTAACCGTCGGAGCGGAACGATCTGCGATTCGAAAATATAGAGAACAGTGTACGTTTGAAGATGCGCCGAAGAGTGGTCGAAAATCCGTTCCTGTTAGTCCGGATATCGATAAAAAGATCAGGTATGCCTACAAACGACTTCCGTTCGGGATGTTGCAAAAAAAACTAGGGACCTCGTCGAGTAACATCATGCATGCCAAAGAAAGACTTGGGCTAAAAAAATTCGGTAAGAAGGTTATGGCAGGCAATATGCGAGTGTGGTAAAACATCTAGTCCGTACATCACAACGGAGACGATGAACACTCAGAAATACGTTAAGGAATGTCTCCAGAAGCGATTATTGCCGATGATCAGGCAGCACGAAGGTCAAGTAGTGTAGTAGGACACTTTAGAATGGTAAAAAAGTCAAAATGTATGTTTCGTGCCGAAAGACATGAATCCGCCGAACTGCCCGAAGGCACGGCCAATCGAGACTTTTTGGGCTTTAACCAAAGCAAAGCTTCGAAAATTCATAAAACCAGCAGACGACATCCAAAGATTGAAAAAGATAGGCCAAAAGTGGTCAAAATGGTGGGAAGTAGCAGAAGCTAATGGGTCATGTTCGAGGAAAAGTTAGGAGTCTTGGCTATGATTAAATATTTTGATTAAACGAGAGTAAAATCTTCTTCTTATATCTTCTTCTAATCTTTGTAAAAATGAATGTTTGTTTGTTTTTTTTTTCCTCTGTTCGGGACATAAACCATTGCGACCAGTAATTTGATCTATTGTAGTATATCCCGTAGCCTTTGTTTAGTGCATGTCGAGTTACTTCATCACTATTGAGGAATGATGAAGTATTCGGTGTTGTTACAGTTGCCATTGTTTGTTTTGTTGGCAATGAATCAGGTTTAATTGAAAGTTTCCGCTGTTTAAGCCCTTTGTGAGCGACAGCACTCTTCAAAGGCGCGCCCCTTTATCAGTCAAAACCGGATTCATTGCAAACAAAACAAACAATAACTCCGATAGTAACCATGCATCAGAACCCTAGTCATAACCAATTCAAACTATACAACATCAAATAGAAAATAAGAATTCACATAAATGAAGACTAACCATGTTTTCTTTATTCCAAGCTCATCCTCGGTGGCGCAACCCGGGTATTGTCACTTTTCACAAGACATAAAATGTAATAAGGCCAATTATACGTTCCTTTGACTTCAAAAACAAATATGTTCCCTAGTTTGAATTAATTCGGACTAGGGTTCGGTGGTAGATCTGATACCCCGTAACGCACCACGAAAAGGTGATCTACCAGCGTTACGGGTTATGTTTGTTTGTTAGTGACGCTAAAACTCGAGAACGGCTGAACCAATCTTGACAGTATCTTGGAATGATTTATTTCTTTTTGTCCAACAAAGGTTTAGAGGAAAAGAAAAGTTGGAAAACATTTAAGGCAAAGTCGGAAAATTGAAATATTAAAAAGGCATTTTTCCATAAAAAAATCAAATTTTGTTTATCAAAAATGCCGAAAAATTACAAATAAATGATTTTGAATACATTAAATTCAAATTTCTTCACCTTCAAACTTAGCAACCTTCAAGAATTACTCAATTTCCAACAATTGATTATAAGAACATCTTCAATTCAGATGCCAGTGCTAAATTGTCACATTGAAAATTCACAAAACGTTGTTGTTTTGGACAGTTTCTTCATGATATCTTACAGCACTGTAATCAACTCATGTCGGTCCGGCAATTTTTCATGCGTTGGAACTTAAACAAAACAACTTCTGTATCCTAACAGAATACACCAATTAAAATGGCCAATTGATCACAGATTATCAACAATTTGAAATGACTGCCGATTGTCATACTTTTAGAAGCCAAAATGGAAAATATCCAAGTTATCCAGTATGACAATTGACTGTCACTTTCAGATTGACTACAACAATGAAGGACATTCGTGCCATTTAAAAAAAAGCGATGTAAATATCGAATACCGATTTATTGTGTGAATCGATTTTAACCTTCCTTGTGCATTGGCGTCGTTTTTGAAGAATCAATATCTCAAAAAAGCTTTTATGTCTAAACGGAATAAACTAGGAATCTGAAATTGTCTGACTTTTCCTTACTTTTGAAAACGAATATATTTTGGGCAGTAAAAGCTTTCAGAGACCTCTAGAAGTGAAGCTACAAAAAAAGTTACACATAGTGCATTCAGGGTCAAAAAAGACCCAAGACTTTGCTTCGCTCCCAAATATTTATTTTTGAACCGATTTTTGATATCTTGGTCTCAAATGAAAGGTATAAATTCTAAAAACGTCATGTTGACTTGTTTTGTTTTTTGATTGGCCAGTCTGGGCACATAGGTACCCAGAACTGGTTGCGGTATGCATGCGAAGTGGACAATTTTGGAACCTCAAGTATTTGTACCGTTCGACGGTTCAAAATTCACGATTTTGAACACCGATCTTCAAAAACACCATGCCATAGGTCAACCGGTGTATTTGGCCACATCCAGATACTTTGGTACCGGTTC
The DNA here is from genome assembly GCA_034211315.2 of Aedes japonicus. NCBI lineage: Eukaryota > Metazoa > Arthropoda > Insecta > Diptera > Culicidae > Aedes > Aedes japonicus. The sequence goes on along the minus strand of JASCZW010007056.1, from coordinate 36,251 downwards.
CGGTAGGGTCCAAAGTGGACAGTTATGAAAACTCAACTATTTGTACCGTTCAGCGGTTCAAAATTCATGGTTTTGAATACTGATATCCAAAAACATCATACCATTGATGAACCAGGACATTTGGTCACATCCGGATACTCTGGAACCGAATCCGGTAGGGCCCAGAGAGGACAATTTTGAACCCCAAGTATTTGTACCGTTCGACGGTTCAAATTTTATGGTTTTGAATACTGATATCCAAAAACATCGAGCCATTGACCTACCAGTGAATACTCTGGATACTCTGGAACCGTTTCCGGTTGGGTTTAAAAAGGGCCAATTTTGAAACCTCAAATAGTAGTACCGTTCGGCGGTTCAAAATTCATAATTTTGAATACTGATATCCGAAAACATCGTGCCATTGACCTATATGCGAATTTGGCCACATCCGGATACTCTGGAACCAAATCCGGTAGTTTCCAAAGTGGACAATTTTGAACTCCAAGTATTTGTACCGTTCGACGGTTCAAAATTTGTGGTTTTGAATACTGATATCCAAAAACATCGAGCCATTGACCTACTAGTGAATTAAGCCACATCCGGATACTCTGGAACCGTTTTCGGTTGGGTCCAAAAAGGGCCAATTTTGAAACCTCATATAGTTCATTTCACCGCAGCAATGGAGAACGTTCCGGAAAAAGTGAAATTCAAATTTCAAACCAAACATCCGGCTGGTGTCATGATATATGATATATATGATATTTGAAAATGCCGCCTGTTTTCATTGATGCTGGAGTTATAATCAATTCCGAAGTTTATATCGGTATTTTACAGGACCAAGTGCTTCCCTGGGTGAAGGCCAACTTCTCCGAGGACCAAAACGTTATCCTACAGCAGGATGGAGTGCCGTGTCACACGTCCAATCGAACCCAACAATGGTTGAACGATAACATGAAGTTTTGGCCGAAGGATTTGTTACCCTCTAGCAGTCCAGATCTTAATCCGTTGGATTTTTCGATTTGGGCATATGTTGAAGCAAGAGCTTGCAAAACATCACACCCTAGTGTGAAAACCCTGAAGTCAACCATAACACGCACATGGCAGTCAATGTCGGAGGACTACGTCTGAAAGGCATGCTCTGGCTTCCGGCGTCGGCTCGAGGATGTTATTAATAAAAATGAAGGACACATTGAATAAATTTGTTTAAAAGGACTTTATAAAGATAACTGCCCTCGAAAATAATGATACTATTGCTTGAATTAGTTGAAAATGGGATTTGAAAGAAATAGAAAAAAAATTCGCATTATTTTCTGCCGCACCCTGTATTTCCACTATTGCTCTGGAATTCAATTGATTGCAGATTTTACTGATTATCTATAATAAGCAACTGTTTATTTCAGTTCTTGAATGTTATTTGCTGCTTCATACGATATTGCACTGAAGTAACAGAACAGTCATATGTTACCTATGAATATGTCAAAAATTGTTCCATAATTGTGACCTCTTTCAAAAAGTGTTCCATTATATAATATTGGGTTACATTTGAAACATTCTACGTTTACTAAGGCAGTAGGTGAGTATCGAACAAAGAACACATATTTATGAATAGTATTAGGATTTCATGAATTGCCTCAGTACCTGGGAGAACCTCCCATCGTAAACATCGCTGAAATCGGTCGAGTACGATGGGCTGTGCATGTCGTGAGAATGTCGGACGACAGCCCTGTTAAAATGATTCTGGAAAGAGGCGCGCGACGAGCAAGATGGATCAATCTAATAAAAGCAGCGAGGCTGGCGAGGTACAGCCATGGGCTGATTACAATGAAGACAACTTCTGTGTACAGCAGAGACCACACCGGTCTTGGTCTGATTGGTGCGATAAGGTATTTGGATTTCAAACGGAGAATCTGCCAATGAATTCTGGTGATGGTGATGATGATGATGATGATGATGATGACAACGGCTGTTTGCACCGTATGTAAGTCACGCTTTAAAGTGAGAATAGGGGCTGGTGACGATCCATACAAAAATAATTTTGACTATAGAAAATGAGAAGAAAGATTAGGCTTTTCCATTTAATTCCAACTACCTTTATCACTTATCTTGACAGATACGCGTATTTCGTCTACAATGTGCAGACTTCTTCAGTACCGTGTACTAATACTTAAGTATTAATACACGACACTGAAGATGTCTGCACATTGTAGACGAAATACGCGTATTTGTCAATATAAGCAATAAAGGCAGTTGGAATTAAATGGAAAAGCCTAATCATTCTTCTCGTTTTCTAGTTACAGTTATTCCATTTAAAAACTCACACTCACCAGGATAATTTTGATGTCCTTACAAAATATTCTATGTAACACTTTTAGCTTTAAAAGCGTTCTGTAGACCAGGACTTTGATTTATAGAGTGCTATAAGAACCATGACAATACTTTAATAATATTACTTGGGCTTGAAAATGGGCATGTTTTTGCATGACGTACTTAATGGACGTTCTATTCCAAAAACCGGGATAATGATAACTACCCCAGAACGATCAATGAAAAAGAAGTGGAGCAGATGAATCAAAATCCAACATTACCTGCCCGTACCATAATAAAATATGATCAACATGATTGCGTTCAGAACAATCAGCATCAAATTTATTTGACGACACAATTCAATATCCAGAACAGTAGTTAGAAAGCCCACATCAGGTTTTTTATTCTAAAATCTGTATCCACATTAATCCGGACACCTTCAAATCATTGTAACTTTTGAAATATTGCACGTAGGAATAAAAAAAATTTACTGTGGTATAGCTGAGAGTCTATGATGAAAAAGACTATGATTGATGTGTACATTTCAAGTTTAGTATTCAAGATGACGACGAAAGAAAAACAAGCGCGCGAGCGAATTTTGTACGGGTGTACGGCAAATCCTGACTTGTCAATACGGGACCTTGCAAAAACATTGGATTTGCCTAAATCCACTGTTCACGATGTGCTCAAGACATTTTCGGAACGTTTGACGGTGGAGAGGAAACCGAGAAGTGACAAAAACATTGGACGCGCTCGCTGATCCTGTCATGGACCGAAAGGTGAAAAGGATATTAACGAAAAACCCAAACCTCTCCATTCGAACGGTGGCTCGTGAAATAGGGATGTCCAAAAATCAAAACAACGTTTGGGACTTAAGTCGTACAAAGTAAAAACAGTTCCAAATCGCAACGACAAACAGAATTTGGCAGCAAAATCACGGGCTCGACGTTTGTACTGCGAATATTTGACGAAGTTTTCATGCGTTGTTATGGACGATGAAACTTATGTCCTGGAGGATTTCAAGCAGCTTCCAGGGCTGGCTTTTTATTCTGCTATGGCCAGAAATGCTACAGCTGAGCATTTCAGAACGAAGAAAGCATCGAAATTTTCCAAAAAATACCTTGTGTGGCAAGCAAAAAGAGTTAATCTTTCGTCACTACAGGCACAATCAACATGGAGATCTATCAGAAAGAGTGTCTGCAGAAGCGATTGCTACCCTTCATCAAAAGTCACAAAGAAAAACCTTTGTTCTGGCCCGATTTGGCATCATGCCACTATGCTAAAACTGTGATGGAGTGGTACCAAGCAAATCAAGTGAACATTGTACCAAAAATCTCAAACCCGCCAAATTGCTCAGAGATACGACCAATCGAGAGATATTGGGCTCTGATGAAGCGGAAGCTTTCTGCAAAGAAGCAAGGAATCAAAGATATCAAACACTTCCAGCAAATTAGGACAAAAACGGCTTCAACGATTTCTGAAGAGTCTGTACAAACCCTAATGGACGGAGTTAAAGGCCAAGTTCGAACATTTTATGCAAATACCGAATAACTATGTTTTGTTTTTACGAATTGATAAAACACATCCCATGAATCTGAAATAAACAACTACGACGGAAATATAATGCGAATTTTTTTTTTTTTTTCGTGTTTTGACGTGTCCGGATAACGCATAAATATGTGTTGCGGATACAGACCTTAAACATCTTTAGGTTTTTTCGTGGGAATCGGTGCATGTCAACGCATATGAAACAACACTATCAACTAGGCGAAGATGACTCTCTTATGATAATGACAAAAACTTACAAACAAGGCCCATCCCTCACTGGGCGTCTGCTAATTGCACACCGCCCAGTACAAGTGATTCATTTTACACCGAAAACCGACTGCTGGTCACTTGAAACCCAACCTAACAATCAAATCGAAGAGCGATGGTGATGATAATTTCACACCAAAGCTGAGTGCACCTCTTCAGAGACACAGAAGTGCACCCTTGCCGGGTCGTCGATCGTCGTCGGCCTGTTTGGTGTTTTCTGGTGGGATTGGGATCTACTCCACAACAAACCCTTTTTTTTCCTCTTATGCTGAACGGTAAACGTCGTCCCCCGCGTGCCTTCGGTAAAAAGTTCAAACGGTATCGATTACCGAAAAGTTCACCGAACAGAAGCTGGCTGGGATGGCGGGGGCAGCGGTGGCGATGGTGACTTGTTGGAAAAGAGCTTCTCCGGTGCGCGGGTGAGAGCGGCAACGTTTGAGGCAAGCAATTTCGAGTGAGCCAAAATGGCACCGCGGTGATCGGCGGCTTAAGGAGACCTCCAAACAATAATCATATAAATTATGATGATTAACTCAAGTTGTTCGTTAAATTGAGGCAGGCTGGTTGAATCGGTATTTTAGAAGGTTGGAAGAAAGCATCAGGCGAAATTGTATAGAATTAGTAGCCTTGTTTGGCAAAAGGCTGAATGTGGCAATTATTGATGCCCGAGGAGGAGGACGCTCGTCGAGGTCGCTCGATTCGTTCGCTGGCAAAACATCCTGATTGGAGGTTTCGTAATAGCTGTCAAACCAAGAGAGGTTATTTAGAATTGAGGCATCGGCGGTAGATGATCTAAATTATTTCCAATGGTATATATGATCGTATTTTGTGATTGAGCTAGCATAACGGCACTCTGCTTCACCCAATTATGTGAAATATTAAGTGGGGTGTTGTACGGGTTGTATTTAATAATGTCTTTGGGTACAGAGTTTTCGTTAAACGCTGTCTAATGAAGTATCATCATGCACTTGAATAGGGATGGGTAAGCATTGGTAAGATTGTGATTTTGAGCACAAGTTGTGTAGTTTTCGCTTTCTAGCCCTATAATAGCAGTAGAAAAAAAATTCACCATAGAGAGTAGAGTCAACAAGAGTACAAATAATGATAAGTGCTGAAAAAATCGAGTTTTGCAACGAGTAACATGAAACTTTTTATACCTTTTTTACCTACACAACACACGACACAACAACAATTGACAAATTACCGATCAAGTAGGAACTTATAGTTTTTAAGATACACAAACACAAAACAATACACACATTTTTGGTACACACAAATCTACTATGAATACTAGACCTACTGCGATGTTCTCTTCCAGCCCAGCACTCGACACTGATGAAGTCAGTAAGTCACAGACAAAATAGACCTATCTGTCAATAGATAAGCTTTCCGTTGTAGAATTTAACGGAACTTGCTCGCGTTTACTAGTAATAGTTTAAAAAAGTGTTTCAGTTGTTTATATATTAGAAAAAGTTAGCAATTGAAGTGTTAATTTAAGTTAAGCCATTATACGCCGTTTTCGATCAAAAACTGTCGATATTGCAGGGTATTTGACAGAATATTTCACTTTTTTTCGAAACAGAAACGGCGCCAGACATCAATTTCTTGCCTTACATAAATCTCTTCAAGAAAAAAAATTCTCAAAATGTCTTTCTCTTAAAAACAATTCTCTTTTCTTGACGGCGGATTCCATGCAATCCAAGAGAAGGAGGAAATCCCGATTTCAAGTTAAAAGAATTCACAGTTCTCACAAATTCCACCAGATACCTTTCACAGCTATTTCCAGAATGATTATTGAAACCGTCCCATTATCCGTAAGAAAACCGCTCTCCATTAGTTTTCCATTTTTAGGAATTAAGCAATAAGTACAGCTTCGGATTTTATTTTCCCAACCTGCGAATTTGTTTATAATTACATCGTTTCCATCTAAATACATAAAACTGTCTAATGATGATTTAATCCGCTGAATATCTAAGGAGAAAGAATCTAACAAAGTACTTTCAAGGTGCTTTAGGACGTTTTGAAGACTATAGCAAGAAAAATTCACGAGTGTAAACAAACGATTTTGTATCGTAAAAACATTATTTAAAAATACTGTTCTTAGTGAAAATAGGCAGTGAGATAATTGATAATGGCCAGCGTGAGTAAATTATTTGGCCTGTATTCATTTAATTTAACGATAGTGGCACCATCAACTGTAGACTCAAGAAATACCTGTCTACGGAGCAGAAGAAATACCTTGTGGACTACTTGGCAGCGAATTTGAACTTGGCCAACAAGCGGTTCTAGTCGATCCGCGGTAAAGAAGTAAAAAAGCAGAAGTGCGGCGACTTAGGTAATGCACTGAATGCTATGGGGGGTGCTACCAAGACGCCCAAACAATTGGAGCGTTCGTAACGAGACCTATAACAACAAATCAAAACTAAATCCAAAATCGCCAGAGTGAGAAGATTGGTTTGGTAAAAAAGTAACGAGACTTTATTTCGGAGCTCGAGAGGATGATCCTTGCTGTGATGCAAAAGGACACACTGTACGGTGATGGTGAAACCCAAGAGGGTGGTTTCGATGAACCGGTAAGAATATGTGCAATTACAGGGTTCGGCAGAAAATAATGCGAAAATGTTCAAACTTGAGTATTGGGTTAATTCGTGTAGCTAGTTACTAATTTCTGTCAAAAGTGTATTTGTTTATGTTAACTTTCAAGTGCTACCTCCAAACATTCTATTTGTTTTATTGCAAATTCGTCAAAATGTTCGCAAAATAAGTGTTTGTTGCTCGCCCAGAAGAAACCGCAAGAGATTGCAAAGGTGGTAGGGTGCCATTTGGCAACAGTTTACCGCATAAAAAAGTCCCTGCAGGATGCTCCTTACCAGCGGAAGCCGGGAAGTGGACGTCCGCGCTTTTCACGCACGCTGAACGTGATCAAATCGGTCCGTGAAAAAATTGCAAGCAACCCGGTGCGTTCCATAAGAAAACTTGCAAAGGAAGCCAATATTTCGGAGAAATCCATGCGGAGAATCAAAGAATCAAAGAAGACCTGCATGCATCTTCCAGAGCCTGAGTGAAACGCCACTTGATTACGGACCGGGTCATGGAACTACGAGTGACTCGTTCCAAGAGATTGCTTACCTTGTTGAAGAAGGAAAAAATGATAATCCTGTTCTCCGACGAAAAGCTTTTCAGCATCGATGCTGTGGCCAACAGCCGCACGGACCGGTTCATTTCACCGCAGGAATTTCTTTTGAGAACATCGGGGATGTTCTTTCGAGAACTTCACGGAAGTTTTTCCGAGAACTTCAGGAAAGTTTTTCCGAAAACTTCAAGAAAATCTTCCGCGAACTTCGGATAAGTTGTTCTGAGAACTTCGAAGATGTTCTTCTGAGAACTTCGGAGAAGTTCTTCTGAGAAGTTCACGAAGTTCTTCCGAGAATTTCGGGGAAGTTCTTCTCGGGGAAAGGAATTTTTTTTTTTAGAACTTCAGGGAAGTTCTTCGGAGAACTTCTGGGAACTTCTTCTGGAAACTTCAGGAAAGTTCTTCTGAGAACTTCAGGGAAGTTTTTCCGAAAACTTTAGAGAAGTTCTTCCGAGAATGTCAGTAAGTTCTTCCGAAAACTTCGGGAAAGTTCTTCTGAGGACTTCACCGCAGTTCTTCCGAGAACTTCGGGGAAATTCTTCCGAGAACTTCGGGGAAGTTCATTCGAAAACTTCAGGAAAGTTCTTCCGAGGACTTCAGGAAAGCTCTTTTAAGGGAAGTTTTTCAGATAACTTTAGGAAAGTTTTTCCGAAAACTTCCGAAGTTCTTCAGAGAACTATAAAATAGTTCTTCAAAGGAATTCAGGGAAGACTTTTCTCAAAAATCGGCAGTACTTCCTCGAAGTCCAGAAGAATTTTTAATGATATTGAAATTGAGTTCTCGGCAAAGAATTTAATTGAAATTTTAGTGAGAACTTCCCTAAAGTTCTCGTATAAACTTTCCTGAAGTTCTGTAAATATCTTTCCTGAAGTTTTTGGAAGATCCTCCCTTAAGTTCTCAAAAGATTTACCCTGAAATTCTCGGCAAAATTTCACTCTATTTTTTGGAGAACGTCCCAAGGTTGCCGAAGAAATTCAATTAAATTCTCGGAGGAATTTCCCTGACGTTCCACACTGGGGAAAAACGGACCCAAATTCCCACAGATGAGACGCCGCTGGATTGGCTGCTTGAAATATATCAATTCTTATGAACCGAGCCCGGAAAATGATCCATTTTACCCCATTTACCCCGAAAAATGTGATCTTTTTGAGTTGGCATCAATGTTACTACAATCGCCGCTGTATGGTTTCCCCGCATAGAATCTTATTTAATATTAAAAACTCTGGGAAATCGAATGGTGCAAGTTTCATGCAGTTCCGAGCTCGGAAAGTGGCTTATTTTGCCCAATTTCCCCATTAATTTGAAATTTTCTTGTTCGTACCCTTTCAGCTACAATCGCTTCCAAAGTTATTGGCTGAAAACAGCCTATCTTACGTGAAAAAGTTTAAGGAATCGAATGGTGTTGTTTTCGTTTATTTACAGAATCGGGAAACTGTCCATTTTACCCCATTTAACACTATCTATGTGTGTTCTTAAGCTTTTATTCATATATCTACAATCGCCGCTGAATTTTCTACATGAAAAAGACCATGTCGTACGATAAAAACACTGAGAAATCGAATGGTGCCACTTTCAGCCTGCGCCAAGCCCGGGATATGGTCCATTTTACCCCATTTACCCTTAAAAATGTGGCTTTTTGAGTTGGCATCAATGTTACTACAATCGCCGCTGTATGGTTTGCCCGCATAGAATCTTATTTAAATTTTTTGGCAAATTTCCCATAAGAATTGATATATTTCAAGCAGCCAATCCAGCGGCGTCTCATCTGTGGGAATTTGGGTCCGTTTTTTCCCACTGTGCGTTCTCGGAAGAACATCTTTGAATTTCTTGGAAGAACTTCCTTGAATTTTTTGCTAGAACGTTCTGGAAGTTCTTGGAAAAAACTCCCTGACGTTCCTGACAGAACATCCATGAAGTTCTTGGAAGAACTTCCTTGAAACTCTTGAAAGAACTTCCCTGAAGTTCTTTGAAGAACTGCCTTGAAGTTCTTAAAAGAACTTTTCTGAAGTTCTTGGAAGAACTTTTCTGAAGTTCTTGGAAGAACTTCCTTGAAAATCTTGGAAAAACTTCTCAAAAGTTCTTGGAAGAGCTACCTGGAAGCTCTCAGAAGCACTTCCCTGAAGATCATAAATGACCTTTTCAGAAGTTCTTGGAAGAACTTCCTTGAAGTTATTGGAAGGACTTCTTTGAAGTTCTCGAAAGAACTTCCCTAAAGTTCTCGGAATAATTTCAATGAAGTTCACGAAAGAAATTCGTTGAAATTCTCGGAAAATTTTCCTGAAGTTCTCGGAATGATATCCTTGAAGTTCTATAAAGATATTCTCTGGAATTCTCTGCAAAACTTTTTTCAAATTTTTTGAAGAGCTTTCCAGAAGTATTCGGAAAAACTTCTCTCAAGTTCCAGGAAGAACTTTTCTTAACTTCTTGGATGAACTTTCCTCAAGTTTTTCGAAAGAATTTTCCTAACGTTAGATGAACTTTCCTGAAGAGAAGAGCTTTCCTGAAGTTTTAAAAAGATCTTCTGTGAATGAAATTCTCTTAGTTCTCGGCAGAACTTCTTTAAAGTTCTCAGAAGAATTTCGTTGATGTTTTCGATTGAACTTCTCTGAAATTCTTAGAAGAAAATCGTTGAACTTCTAGGATAAACTTCCCTGAAGTTCTCGAATAAACTCTCTTGATGTTCTATAATGATCTTCTTTGAAGTTCTCTGCGGAAATTTCTTGAAATTCTTGAACGTCCCTGAAGTTCCCGGAAGAACTTCCCTCAAGTTCCCTGAAGTTCCAAGAAGTGGTGAGTTAAAAAATTGCATATTATTAAATGAATAGAAGCTTCACTTTTAAGCTGGTTATACTCTTTATTGAACTCTGAAAGCGGAATAATATCATGTTGAAATACAATTATTTTGCTTTGACAACCCAAGTAACAGTTTTGGTTTTATGGAGGTTCTAAATAAAACTATAAAACTATGATAAAACTAAAATGTTACTTGAGAATGCTTTTATCAATTGAAATAGTTATTGACTTCCCCTTCCCTTCTTCATATGTGTTCTTTCTTTCGTCTTTTTAGCATTTCAAGCTTATTGCTTTCACATTTCGCTTATAACTTGTTCTCAACTTAGTGTTCTATATTTTCTTTCAAAGTTACTAACTAAGAGCTTTTGATGTCAGTTACCATTTATGCATTAGTAAGATTGTGTGGCAAGCACAATCATACCCTATGTCCAGGATGTCGAGAAATTTCCCTTGGTGAAAATTTGCTAGACCAGAACCAGACTAGGAATAATACTCTGTTCCCTCTAGCATGGTATTGCTTCTTAGCTATGCCTTTACCGTCTGTGCTAAGGGAGGTCTTCATATGTGTAAGAGCCCATCATTATCGTCATCATGGCCAAATAGATTGTCTTTTTGAACGACATTATTACCTTCATTATTCAGATTTCAACCCAGAATATCTTCTACTGTATACTTATTGTGAACAAGAAAGTTGTGAATGATTACACAACAATTTGTAATTTGACCGCAATAGTTGAATCTAGACTTCAGACAACCATTGCACCGTTCGACAGGATTCCGTGTCTTACAGTGAGCTCGGTAGGGAATCCTCCGTCTCCAAGCAAATATGTGTTTCTGCTTCCGATATCTTATCTTTTCTTTAAAAATCGACGACCTTGGCTACGCTTCCATATAAAAGCATCATGGGTAGAACCTTCAAATCTAGCAAAGTAAAACCCCGTTCGCACTACAACCTATATTACGTGATATAGAGTATCTTGATATCAGCATCTATGCATCCAGTTTTCACTGAAAATAATGTGCTTGGCATTTGATATCAAGATACTCTATATCACGTAATATAGGTTGTAGTGCGAACGGGGTTTAATACTCGTTATATGCTTGGAGAAAATCCTTTTTAGATAAGGTTTGGAAATCCTTTGGAAAGAACCAAATATGAGAAGAGAAAGTATCGATAGGTCCGATAGATCTCGGCAGCTTATGAAATTGAATAGAAGTTTGACTGGCAAAAATGTACGCGTTTGATCGTGCTCAAATACCAATCAATTTCAAACTACTTCTATTCAATTTCATAACCTGCCGAGCTCTATCGGACCTAGCGATAGTTTCTCTTCACATCTTTGGTTCTAGCAGAAATTGCTGTTCACTACTGGGATCCCATGATGTTGGGAAGATATTTCCAATTCAAAAACATTGCAATATAATATGATAAAATGAACGGCTCCCTTGCTCAGAATATCATGATTGATTGAGTTGTCTTTTTGAATTCCTACCGCAAAGATCCCGAAGAGATCTAATATTTCTTTTCTATTTTAAATGTAAAAAAAAAGTTTTTTGAAATGTCACGGGAATTCCAAAATAAGAAACTTTCAAAAATCTCTCCATAAATTTCTTTTCTTTCAAGACAATTTCTGATCGAAATTCGGCTGCCGAATAACAAAGCTATTTACTTTGTGAATACTAAACATGTCTGTCACTGCCCCAAGTGATAGATAACTATACCATACCAAATGATGAACTCCGCGAATTTGACCTTCAACCGTAGTCACTCACTGCATCGCATATCCAAGCCCGTCATCTTGATGCGTGTAATTACTGCAAGCACAATTCGACTACCAAACTAGACTCGAGAAGAAGAAAAAAACATCGTCTAACACTAATTGAATGGATGCTGTTCTATAGCTCATTCCCATTGAGACACTGCTGCATTGCTCACATGCAAGCGGGGTACTGAAATGTGGAACACGAGTTCATTACTGCTGTGGGTCCCCATGGACCCAACCCGCAACTGCCTGCTGCTGACCAGACTTATAATCAATCATATTGAGTACACGTGAGTAGTAGCTGTACTTTTGGCTCAGAACGTCACTTAACTCAGCCATCATCGTTGGATCGGATCGCACCGACGAAAGATTCTTTCGATGACCTCCAGAAGTAATTTGAATTGCAAATTGCAAACTGCAGCGAAGGCAACGGGGGCTCGTTAGGGTAAGATTTTCGCTGAGGTGCGTAATTAAAATCTCCATTTTTCTCCAATTTCACGTGGATGCTGCACTTTTTTTTGTCATGCTAGATTGAGGTTTCGTCAGAATTCACTTAAACGTGCTCTTGAAATGAAGAAGCTGAAAATCCGTTAACGATTCCAGGGATATTTTTCATATAACCAGTCATTATTGGGAAATTGCTTGCGCTTGATGGGGTGACATGGATGCCGTGTTGCTTGTATGACTACGATGCATAATCAGCTGGTCAAACCGTACCGAACTTGCATTGTGCGCCCGGTCAGGTCTTTAAGGTCGAGGCGCATTCTTTCGATAGCATCAGCCTCCTAAGACCCCGACGACGCGACGCTGTGCGCCGATGAGACGCTCGTTTGTTCGTCGCTCATGCCTCGGGCGTTGAAGATGGCTGGTTATAAAAATTAATTGAATTAAAATTACAAAGTTGAGGGATTATGTAACCGTGGGAAGGGTTCGCGACAAGAAAGAATGGCCCGGAGGGCAAATTGTGTGTATGTAAATATTTATTTATGATGATAGCTCCAGCACAATGAAAATTATGCTTGCACTTCTTGTGTTGGCGCACGATTGAAAGGCGCGGATTGATGAACCGGATGGTGTGGTTTGATTGCGTGGTACCTAAACAAGATATCATCTACTGACGGCATACTTCTGGATTTCAATGAATCAAATTCGGAGGTTATTGTGTTACTGGGCGATCTATGATACGGGTTTGTTTGAACATATCATAAAGTTATCTAGATAACGAACTATTTGTTCGCTATGCTGCGGTGTAAAATGCATGTATATTCAGCTGATAATCAACAGCAGAAGCAGAAAAACCTTTTACCTGGCGCGGTTACGATACACCATTTCATCTCATGACCACGTAACACTCACCTTCTTTAACCTTCTCTCGTGAATGGAAGATGACTCGGCCAAAATCTGGGTTATCGCGTGAGAAAGCATCCAAAATTTCACACATTTCCGGCGCGGTGCTTGGTCAGTTGGCTACCTCAAAATGTGTAGAGCTTTTTTACCCCGAAAATTCCCACATTGCGCAAAATTTGTAGTAGCCTTCGCCAGTGGTTCATATTAGAGCATACCTACATTACTGTCAAACGTTGCTCTAACGAATGCCGTGCCGCCGCACTTTGTTACGTGTCACTGTGAGAGAGAGGATATCGCAATTTGGCGGAGCTAGAAAGAGGTTGAACGGAAAATAAATAAACAAAACGGTGCCACCGCCCTCTCTTTGATGACCAGGTAGTCGGTTTGAGATCAATCTTTTCCAATGTTTCAGGCCAATAAACTAAAACAAAGGGTTCGGTATCGCGAAGACTTTATTCCTTGGCTGGAATAATCAAAGTGATGCGCATTTACCGTTGGCACTGCGAATCGCTTTTTTTCGGCAGGCACCAACTAGCAATCAAAAGTATCATGGTTCGGAATTCAGTCACCACGTGGCACTAATGGGTATGAAAAAGAGAGTATTTTTAATCGAGTTTAAACACTACAGTTTTACTGTAATGACAATGTTTAGTGAAGACTGTTTAACGTTTGAAATGCTCATTTAGCAAGGACATTAAAATAGCATTTGAAATTTTACTTTACAACTGTTGCCGCTGGGTGCACTGCCTCAGGATAGCGTTCCGCAGTGTTAGATTTGAAAGATGGACTTTAAATAAGTACTTCCTTAATTTTTCAAAACGCAAATTGGTTCGAATAGTTAAAACTATCCACAAACACATTAATACACAAACAGTTAGTGGACTAAGCCAGAATTTATTCAAATAAAATGTCAAAAAAATTATATTTGCAGTTTAAAGCTACAATTAGCCAAAATTTGCTATTTGTTGAGCTGCTGAGAACGCGGTGTTTCCTGTTTCACCCCCCGCAACAACAAATGTGGTGCTGATATAATGCTAATATAAAGCCTGTCCACGTTAAATTTCGGACACATTTCTTTCAGTGTACATTTTGAATTATTTCAAGGATTGAGAGACATTCCGAGAGTCGAAGCGACGTTTGTCACTTGGTGAAGTGAGAAAAGTCACCTGCAATGACGTGACTCTTCTGCGTAAATCAAATGGAGATCACGTCACTGCATGTGACTTTTTCTCACTCCACCAAGCGTAAAACGTCACTTCGACTTTTGGAATAACCTCAACATGTTTACATTCTTGTTACATTCAGTAAAATGGCGTCGCATCAAGTGGAAGTGCTCAAACGCATTTTTTAAGAACGGCAGCAAAATCCGAATGTATCGGTACGCGATATTGCCAAGAAACTAAAACTACCGAAAAGTATCGTGTTTTGTATTCGCAAATCATTCGACCAGCGCTTGACTGTGGATTGGAAGATTGGAAGTGAACAAATCGAAAAGTATGCTCCCGACAAATGGACAAGAAGGTGGTAGCCATTATTGAGAAAAATCCCAATCTTTCTGTGTGAAATTGGCTCGCAAAGTTGAGAAGTCAAAATCATACGTACAAAAGGAAAGCAGTGGCAAGGACTGAAGGCGTACAAAGTGAAAAAGGTGTTCACCTGACAAGCAGAATTTCACTGCAAAAAGTCGTGCTAAACAGATGATGTGACTTGTGATGTGATGTAACTTTTAACAGCTTCCAGGTCATTTACACCGCAATGCAAAAGAACGCTGTTGAAGATCGTTTCCGAACAAAGAATGTGTCCAAATTCCCGAAGAAGAATTTGATTTGGCCGGTTATTTGTAGTTGTGGTCGAAGATCTAAAAGTTTTGTCTCTACTGGCACTAGCAATAAGGATGTGTACGAGATAGAATGTAAAAAGCGGTTGCTACCGTTTATCAGAAGCCATGACTCTCCAGCTCTGTTGTGGCCTCTTGTCACTATGCGAAATCCGCCCTGGAATGGTATAAGGTACAAGAGGTCAACATCGCGCCTGTCCAGAACTTCACGCAAAAGAGAAGTACTGGGCGATAGTTAAGCGGAAACTCCTCGAAACTAAGAAGAAAGCAAATGGTAGCGATGATTTTAAGAGAAGATGGAAAATCGTCACGGCGGGCGTATCTGAGATTCCGTTACGGAACCTGATGGCAGATGTACCACAGAAAGTTCAAAAGTAAAGAGGAAATGAAAAATTAGTATTGGGTTCCAACTAACTTTATTGCTTATTTTGACAGTTATGCGTATTTCTGTCAACAATGTGCAGACTTTTTCAATGTCGTGTAACTAATAACCCGACTTTTTTGTGTCGGCTTAAGGTAGGGAGAACAGTACAAAACGCACTGGTGGGGTAGAATGACACACTCCATAAACATGCTGAAATCTGTCAAAGCCATAGTTTCAATGGAATGAAACTTTATAAATTCTTAAATAAAACAGCATAACTGATAATTTTGCAGTACAGCAACGTACTAAATACATCAAAATTTGATCAAAATTAAAGAAATTGGTCCGACTGTACCTGACATGTAAATAATAGAGTTGATAATCAAATAAACTTTTACCACGCGTTAATATCCATGGTTTATAAAAAATTTACTTCTCATCTATTGCACACCACAAAACTTCAAGATAGTATCAAAACTTCACTATAATTCAACGTATTTTCAGAATATTTTGACAAAACCATGCCAAACTAAAACCGAGGCAGAACGCACCGTGGCGTTATGTATACGTCTACACGCTTAGAAAAAGATACCCAGTGGAGCGGTTAAGTGTATGAAGCCAACGTTGTATATAATGAGGAGTTGGCAACATATCACAACGTTTTGCGCAACGTCTTTATTCTAGTCCCATAGGCTGCTTGAGTACCAAACAGTGCAAAGAGGACGTGGCTATATGTTTCAACTTTACACCTCTAATGAGTAACTTTTTAAAGCAATGTTTTAACTTTATACAAGCGGTGCATGCTATCCCAATAATGTAGTGCATCATATCCCAGTGTTGTGGTGCATCTTACCCCTATTTTGGGGTGCGTATTGAGCAATTAAACAGGCGTTTTACACCGGTGTCGTTTTGGGATCAAATTGGAAAATGTTTGAAAAATCATTAATAATCATCGTTTTGAATTTAAATCACATTTGATCTACAACGAAATCATCGTAATGCACCATACTCAATAATTTATTCGTAAATTTCAGCTTCCATTCCCTAGTTATCAACGATGTTGCTTAAACGGTGCGTTTTGTACCATCCTCCCCTACATTCGCACCTTTTGCTTCCATGGTGTATCATCTCCTTGTATTAAAAGCCTATCTTCTAGAAGTTCAATAGCATCCTTGGTCGGTGGGCTAGGGAAAAGAGCCGCAACGTCGAAGGATACCATAACTTCATTATTATTTATATGACATTATGACTGTAGCTGTTGTACAAATTCTTGAGAGTTGTTGGGAATTGCTCGGAGATACCTTGACATTCTTTTACTAGCCATTTTTCTAGCTTATGGGCTGGAGATCAATCAGATGAATCAATCTCCTTCGTTTTGTTTCCGGGTTTGTGGACTTTTGGGAAGCCTTTAATTCTGGAAAAGATAGGGTTTGGTTCGCGAAGACGGATTGCTGCATCCCCTAGTACTGCTGTACACTCTTTAGTATTTTTTCCACGTGTTTCACCATGTTTGGTAGGGGGTCTACTCGAAGCTGCCTGTAAGGTCCATTACTGATCTTAGAAGCCATCTGCCTGTCATTGTCCACCTTATCCATGATGACAGCTCTGTAACCTTTGTCTGCTTTTAGATAAAAAAAACCCGCATTAATCCACCGATGGTGAGACTGAGCCCTTCTTACATTTCACCAGAATTACGAACTCAAATGTGGAGAATATTGTACTGGATACATATTTTCATCAGAAATTCCAGGAAGATCCAGGAATATTCGATATGTCATACATACAGCTTATAATATGAACTATTTGTCAATCCTGAATTCATCGATGTGATTAAAATATTGCCATAAATAGTCTTTAACGACCTGTTTATGTTAATTATATAAAAGGGGAAATTACATAAATATTAGAAATTTCCTAGAATCAGTCCATAGAATAAATTATAAGACTATCCTAAGCGTCATTTTTGTCTTTTGATATGGATTCAAGATGCTTAATAAGTACATATTCGTTGAAAATAGTAAATGGAGACTTTGTGTAATTTTCGAATATACTCGTTGCAGTTCAAAACCAGACCACTCGAGCCAATCGATGCTGCTCTAATTCTATACAGTCGTATAGTGTGGCTAGTCCACTGTATGTGCTATACAACGCTCCAGATACGACACAATAGAATGCAAGCGGCATCGATTGGTGTGATTGGTCTTGTTCGGTTTTGCACTGCAACGAGTATATTGTCATCTCACAATTATGTGCTCTCAGGTATTGTTTTGGTCATATCTCCATGAAGGATTATCCAATCATAATGAAATTTTGACCAGTTATTTGGAAATATCATAGCTTTGATTTGAACAAAACTAAAATCGGTACACAAATAGCTCAGTATGTAATCGGAGACTAAACTGTTTGATTACTATTATAATAGGCCTTTAAGTACTGTTTCGTTCATATCTTCGTAACGAAATGTCCGAATGAAAAAAAAATCAATAGCGTTCTATGGGAATGTTGTAGCTTCCATTTGCCGTCAACAGAACTCAAATCGGTTCACAGATGGCTGAGAAACCGATGTGACATTATTTTTAACGCACACACACACATACACACACACACATACACACACACACACATACATACACACAGACATGTGCTCAGTTCGTCGAGCTGAGTCGAATGGTATATGACACTCGGCCCTGTGGGCCTCGGATAAAAAGTCGAGTTTTCAAGCGATCTTAATACCCTTCTATTGATGTAAGAAGGGTAAAAAAACAGGCTTTGACTTCAGTTCCTAACGAACCAATTTCCTTCTCGTTGTTGTGTTTTTGTTTCTGTCCGTCCTTTATAATGTTTGAAGTGAGAGTCCTGGCTGTGTTTTGTAATGATGTCGGAAGAGTTTGGGTAATTGCTGTCTCCACGTCGACGATGATCTTCTCCACGTCGGGCTTGGTAACCGCGTATCCTTATCCCTTGTTGAGTTAAGCCAGTTGTTCTTCCGTGAATGCGGTCGTCGATCGCTTGATAACCAGCCCCATAGTGGAGTGGACCACCGGCGTCGTGGTGATGGTGGGTGTGATCGTGACCTGTTCCTTGGTGTGATGTGTGGTCCGTGTCCGTTGGGATTCTCTTCTCAGCCTGTTGAATTTCCTATCGAGGACCGTTCGATTCGCAGTCATCTTCTACTTTGGCTTGGGATAAGAACTCCTGGAATTTTACAGGATACTCCTTGGTTAACTTCAGGTGCAATCGTTTGGTGCTGTCCTTGATGAATTCCGCTTCCATTTTCCTGACGATGCTGACAGGGATCGAAGTATCGTTAATCCTGCGACATACTGATTCAACTTTATATTTTAAGCATTTCTTCAGAAATGTTACGCCCTCTAAGTGCGGTGATGGTTTTCTTCAATCCGATGAATTTGTTGGGCTCTGACGGCTAGGTTGCCATGATGAATCCTAGAAAGTTTGAGCTGTTATGTGGAATGTGAACTGGAAATGAGAAGAAAAATTAGTATTGTTCGAGTCGAGTTATTAGTACGAGACACTTAATAAGTCAGCACATTGTAGACGAAATACGCGTATCTGTCAAGATAAGCAAAGGTAGTTAGAATTAGCAAAGGTAGTTAGATAAGCAAAGGTAGTTAGAATTAAATGGAAAATACTAATTTTTCTTCTCGTTTCTAGCTAGTATTTTCCATTTAATTCCAACTACTATTATTGCTTTTCTTGACAGATACGCGTATTTCGTCTACAATGTGCAGACTTCATGTCATGTGTAATGTACTATTAACTCGACTGCGTTATTACTCCTCCTATGCTAAAAATTTCCACTTTTCTATAACAACTAGGTATGTGTCCCTTTAATTATATCTCATACGGAATTTGAGCTGGAACGACCATTTAACTAGTTATACACTTGCAAATATATGTTGAATAAGCCTCCTGGTAGAATGTATCACGAAAAGTTACACAACTCATTTTATGAAGTCAGAAACTTTCGAAGAATATGGATGTAATGTCGGTCTATGGGTACCAAATTGGGTCTAATCATGGATGCAAGTTCGTCCCATTCGATAGATTTGTTATTAAATGTTGTCTACGTACGATTCTTTTTTTGATTTTCTGATTCAAGGCATTGAAAGATGTATTCGCTCTTCCCAAAAAAACAATTTCATAAATCAAACTAAACTTAAACTGATAAAAAACACTTAAGTATTTTTTACACATGATATAGCGGCCATTCGGCTATCAAAACATTATAATTCACTCTACACAGATTTTGTTCCTTTAGTATGTGTTAAGATCCCAAGTAACATTGCCAAAACGCTCCAGCTTTATTAAGTTTTACTAAAGTTTTATAAAAGCCACTAGAAATTAATTCGGTTTTATTATGGCAGCAAGAGATGCCAATAGGTTAAAAATTTTATTCAGGTTTATAAGAATCTACCTAGCTTCTTTACAACGATCTTAAAACCTTGACTTCTAAAATTCCTTTTACTCCTATCAAAGGTTTTATTTTGACTATATAAACCTATGAAATGCTGTTTTGAAATGCCGGTTTAGGACTCATTCATATTATCTTATTATGCTCAGTTGAAAAAGCATTTTTAAACCACTTTGCCTCCAGTAAATGCATTGAACAGCTAATTGGCATTGAGAAAAGTCACCAAATGACCAGATAGTTTTATAGTAGCCATTGCGAAGATAAATTGGCTTTTTGTCAAAACTGTAATTTCTTTCAATCGCCAAATTGAAATATATGAAGCAATTGAAATGTGGAAAAATAAATACACCAAATTTTATATGTAATACAATTAAACTGAAGATCTGAGACAAACTTCGATTTTCGTTTAGATATCCTTAATGAATTCCATCAATTTTCAGAAGTTCTTGATTAATTTATAGAATATATTTCTGACAATTTTGTTTTTGTTGTTGTAAACTCGCATAATTTCCGGAGCGCATTAATTTTTAGTTCTTAGCGTGCCAATATTCACCATAAAATCAAATGCGCATATGATTTGGAGCATAATACGCTATAGAAAACTCAATTTGTTTCATATGTTTTGCTTTCAAACATAACCTCCAGCAACACTTGAACTTTTTTCTAAGACATTATTTACTGTTGAATGAATCAGAAGAGCAGAAAATCGAGCAAAGCAGAACAACAAACACCTACCACGATATCGCCGTGAAGTTTGACATCTGTGGCCATTTGGCCCTGTACTGGTTTTGATGGCGGCCAATAGGTTTTATGAAGGTTCTCAGGTGGTCATAACATCTTTCACTAGAACATTTTCAAAATCTTCATGGTCTTAGAAAGGTTTTATCAATTTGTTTTCATAACCGTCTATAGAGTGGGTCACTTTGTACACATTTCGGCTTTAAAGATGCATATAGAGGTGTTGGTGGACATACCAGTTTTGAATGTAGTTTCATCAACAAAGCCGGGAGGAGTGCTATACGGCTGGAATAGAACTGAAATTGTTACTTGGGATGAGTCATATAGAAAAACATTCAACGAAACTCAGAGATTTTTATTGTAAACGCTACCAATAACAACATTTTAACTACGCTTTCCATACAACAGGTCATAGTTCGGAACCTAGTAAAAAATATGTTCCTAACATTGGGTCTATGCTTTCAGGTTAAATCATTATTATTTTACCTATGTGACTTGTTAGTTTATAACGTGTGACTATTTTCTGTACATCTTGTCTGCATTATTCGGTTTATAGGTTCATTTTCAGCAAATTTAGATCATTCTAAGATCGTGTAGGTAATCTGTTCAGCTTAACCAGTAAAATGATGGTGTCTAAAAGTTAAGAAAATCTTAAATTACACGGAAGTTAACTACTATAAATTGATTAAATATATCTAAATGGCTTTGAAATAAATCGGTCATCTTAATAGCAACATGATTTTGTTGATTATGACCGATAAAATGACATATTTGGTACATAGGCCGAATGAAGGAGCTAGGCTAACATTACATCCCGTTACCCTATATAGCTGGGATTGTAGGGTAGTCGAAAGATTTGTTTAGTGGTCAAGAGTGTGTGGAATTGCCAGTCCTTTGTCATATAAAGACACGCGGCCTTCTGGCCGTAGTCTTCCGAAGGTCCTCATTCTGAGATCTGCTGGCCCTTCTACAACAAGCCATCACGTAGAATAAACTCTCTGGACAACCGGCTGAAGATAGTCCTGCAGACATAGATAATCCTTCCATTGATGGTGAGTTCTTATCACATCACATCACTGGCTCCATCTCTATCCACACTGAGTTCCGGCGGTTAAGATTTTTGTAATCTTTATTTCCTTATTTCCATTGGAAATCTTGAGATTCCACCTAGGCAATCAAAGCCAAAGTGGATTGTTAGCTCCACTCAGCCGTAACTCGCTCTCCAGATCCCAAGTGAGGCGTCTTCTGTCAGCAATTCGGACATGATTGATGATGAACTCACAACAAACTACTAAAACAATAATATATTAGTAAAACAGAACACTTGGCACAACCGTTTGAATGGGTACAACTGACGAACGTTTACAAATTGACAGCTGTCATCCGGTACAGACGGAATGAATTTGCTCATGTTTCGCCACCTAAGATTTTCCGTAGTGTCAATTAATGTGTTTGCTAGTACACTGTAATTCTGAGGTAGTCATTTTTTGACTACATTCTATTTCAATGAACATCCTCCATGCGTCAAAAAATGGCTACTTTTCAATCCCAATAAATAAATACTTTCAAGTCCTCTTTTATTCCAGTGTCATAGAAAAAATGCATAAAAATAAGGCAATCATCAAAATGGAAACTTCAATTTGAATGAAATCAATGGGTTCTTGCAAGTCATACCTGAATCCAATATCATGGCTACGAGGCACTATTAGATCATTTAGATTGATCTATATCTCGAAATGAAAACTTTCTCCTGTAAATCATCAATCCCTGCAAGAAGAAACATGTTCTCTGCATGGTGTATTTTATTTGCATGTACGGGTTCTTGAGATAAATCAGATACGTAATGCTGGCTTTAGTTTCCTACACACTACCAAAATGACATGTAAGTTTCTGTCCCATGAGACCGACACATGCAAGCGTCGCGTCCTTCAGCACATAAGAATGAGTTCAAAGATAGAGATAATAAATACAGTCAACACGCATATTTCGTCGAATTGCGTATGTGTCAGTTATAAGAGACATAATTTTACACGAAATCTTTCTTTACGTTCCCTGATTTTACAAACATGCACATCTTATTAAAGTTTATAATTTCTAAGTGTATATCATGTCGTTGCCATAAAGTGACTTTGTGACTAATTCCTACAATCAACACAATCAATTAAAATGCATAGTTTCTTCTTTTCACATGTACAAAATGCCTAAAATTTATTCACTTTAACGTATTTATAGCCTCTTTAGACATTTCTGTATAACCTAAGTGTCTACTTTGAAGTCATAATTGATACTTCAGACTGACACGTGTATTGAACAAACATATTTGACAAACCATAATAAACGGCATCTCACTATCTGACAAATTGCCAAATAATTGAACGACAAATAGGGTAGAGACGGCTTGCTCTTAAACACCTATTCCAGCACGAGGTTAACGTCATCCTACAACGCTCATTATTTTGCAGGCATGGTGCCCTATGCAGTGAAGCACCATACTGCAAAAAATGAGCGCTGTAGGTTAACGTTTACCCTGCGCTTGAATAGGTCGTAGGGTGCTCAAGTCGTTTCCTACCCTACATATCAAATATTTGCCATAGCTATATTTGGTCAAATATATTTTTGTCGAAATTTGCCTAAATATTTGGCGTTTCGCCAGACAGTGTGATCTCCAGCTTACACTAACAGGGCTACTACGATTGGCGATGCAGCTAAATGTATCATTAGGTGACAGGAAAACGCATTGAAAATCAGCTGAATAGTACATATTTTAAATGCGTTAAACCTGAAACAGTTCTGAAGAAAATTTCAATAATCGGTCGATCGATTGAATCAATCAGAATCCACAAAAGCTTAATTTGTTGTTTAAGGCCATGAACTCTCCCGATTGGACAAAACTTGTAAGAACCATATTCAACAAGGTTCATCGCTTCAATTTCATCAACCGAATGCCAGCTCGCACGAGCAACTTGCCTGGCTCTCCCACAAGGCACGCCGCAGATCGCGCCAGAATATCGACAGGCTGTCTCCGTCACCATCAATCAGATATTCTGGATTGCCTGTATCAAATCCCGCTACAGCGCATGCGTGAAGTAGATCTCCAGATAAATTTGCTGATACAATCATCCATCTGTGCGGATTCTCTGCACACAAACGGCGTTCACTGGGGCCAATCAGCCGCCAGCTACGGGACTTCATGATTAATTACGACGAAATTGCATGCGCGCAGTTGCATAGCAAAATCACGCATATCTATAAAAAGCGGTAACTTCGATTCCAGCGCAGGTTTAGGCGAGAAACATGAGCTGCGCTCCTCGTTTGCCTCCAGAAGTGAAACGTTCCATCGTTCCCCACGTCAAAGTCAGTACTGCGAGGGGGTATTCGTTATGCGCATCGCCACACTTAAGACAAACGGGCGACATTATCCAAGTTAGTGGCGCGCTGCCCTGAGGCTTTCAAGAAACCTGACTTCTCTCATTTCACAGAAGACGGAGCAGCGCGTACGAATAAAACCAAAATATTCAGGAGATTGACTACCACGCGGCGTACATTGCCAGTGAATCCGCTCAATCCATCATGTACTCGTTCCGCAATTTCAAATCCGACACAACTTCATCAATTTCATTCATGCAATCGTTCCATACAGTACCATCACGCGGCGATTGTCAACAAAACATGAGCTATCACGAATAAGAGATCGACGTTTATCTGCAGACTCACGTTTCATTTGCACACTTCATCCTGCCAGCCATATCGTCGCCAACGAATGGCTCTCCTTCTTTATCGCCGCTTCCTATTTATTTCATTTATCTTTATCTTGGGAGCGATGAGGAAGAATCCCAGCCAGCTGCGAATAATGATTGTAGGTAAACTGTCTGAGGTCTGGTGATCAACCATTACTGCGTAACAGATCATTGTCATACAGCGATGGTACTTCAAATGAAATCGCCGACGCTATCTGTTACCGAACGTACCAGTCGGGTGACGGACCGCGATTGCGCTCAGTCGGGAGTCGTGTTCTTCGATTCTCAAAGAGAGAGGCAACATTGCGATTAGAGCGGTAGCGTATCAATGTAATATTTAAAGTTTCTGAAGGACACACGTGGAATTTCGGGAAAGGTTACGCAAATAGCTCTTTGGCATGATTTTCATTACAGAAGCAAATATATCGCTAGAGTTGGCTATCAACTACAGAAATTGTCTGTTTATCAACGTTCTGAAAATAACAAGAATCCAGTCAGTATGGTATAAATGTATCTTCTGATTATTATCTGTAATATTTCACATTTTTCATCATGATGAAAATGTGAAATGTTACGGAAATAATGTCAAAGTACATTTTATTTACCACCACTGACTAGGATTCTTGTTATTTTCAGAACGTTGATAAGTAAGATAATTTCATTAACAGTTGATAGCCAGCTTTTTCTAGCGATATGTTTGCTTTCCATGAGAAGGAACAGAAGCATGCCAAAGGAACTGTTTGCGTCCAACCTTTCCTAAAGCGAATTTCCACGTTATTGATACTTCAGAAAACTTCTTAAATATTACATTGATGACACTACCGCTCTAATCGCACCAAATGTTTTGCCTCTCTTGCGAGAATCGAGAACACGACTTTCCCATTTCAGAACACCAGTCACTGGTTTACGTCACCCGACTAGTGCATTCGAAAGATCCCACAGCAAGTGTGTTACAATCACTCTCACCACTTGATAAGCATCCAGCAATTTCGACAGAGATGCATCGCTGCATGACCCACTCTTCTTCAATGATCTGTTGCAATGTAGTTTGATCACAGAACCAGCCTCAAACGGGTTTACCTACAAGCGCATTAATTTCACGCTATCGAGCAAGTTCTTCGCATCATCCCAAAATAAAAAATAAATAAAATAAAATAAAACGGCAGCGTGCGCTAGAAGGAGAAACCATTCGACGACGAGCGCATATTGCACATCCCAATGGGGATGGGAAAATTTATTACCGATAAAACGTGAAATTCTGCAAATAAGCATCGAGTCTTCTTGGCCCCGAATGGAGAATGGAATGCAACCTCTCACTCTATTTGTTGACTCGATTCAGGCCGTCATCCAGCATCCACCGTGATGGACCTGCTATATGGAACGGTGCACCGTGGATTAAGTAATCGAGAAGAAGGTTGAGCTGTCAGTTTGAAGTACGGAACGAAGTACACGATGATGGATTGAGCAGTTCGCAGCAGAGGCTCTTGCACCACGTGGTGGTCCATCTCCTAGTAGAAATATTTTTGGATTTGATTCGTACGCGCTGCTCCGTCTTCGCACTGAAATGAAGGGTCAATTTTTCTTAAGCCTCAAGATAAGCGCACCATTAACTAGATAATGTCGCCCATTTGACAAAGTGGACGGGCATTGAAGCACCTTCCCCTCGCGTACGTTTTGACGAGTAAATTGCCTACTGACCAAAAAAACGTTTCGGAACAAAAACGAAACACAGCTCATATTTCTCGCCTCGCTGGAGTCAAGTACCACTTTTTTATAAATATACGTATTTTGCTACTTATAATTGCACGCTACAATTTCATCATATTAATCATAAAGCTCTAATAGTAGCAGCAACAGTTGGACCCCAGTAGCGCCGTTTGATGTGCAAGAAAAGTCCACACAAGATGGATGATTGTATGTAAATTTATGCAAATCTACTTCACACGCGCCGAGTGGCAGATGTAGGTAAGTTTGATATAAACAGTACCTCCAAGAATATTGTTGATGGTGGCAGAAAGACCAACCGCAGACGTTGAGATTCTGGCGCGATTCACGGAACGCTTTGTGCAAGGAAAGTAAACAAAAGATTGCTGTGCAGTTTAACATTCAGTTTGTTGAGTTTAAGCGATGAACCTTTGTTGAATATGATTCTTACAAAGTTTTTGTCCAATCGGGAGAGTTATGCTCGGAATCCGGGTTTAAACAACAAATTAAGCTTTTGTGGATTTTGATTGATTCAATCGATTAGGATCGATTGGAAATTTTCTTCAGAATTGTTTCAAGGTTTAACGCATTTAAAAATATGTACTGATTTTAGCAGTTTTCCATGCGTTTTCCTGTCACCTAATGATACATTTAGCTGTATCGCCAATCGTAGTAGCCCTGTTGTGTAAGCTGAGATCACACTGTCTGGCGAAACGCCAAATATTTGGCAAATTTCGACAAAAATATATTTGACCAAATATAGCTATGGCAAATATTTGATATGTAGGGTAGGAAACGACTTGAGCACCCTACGACCCTATTCCAAGCACGGGGTAAACGTTAACCTACAACGCTCATTTTTTGCAGTATGGTGCTTCACTACATGGGGCACCATACTGCAAAAATAATGAGCGTTGTAGGTTAACGTTAACCTCGTGCTTGGAATAGGGTCTTGGGGTGCTTAAGCCGTTCCCTACCCTATTTGTCGTTCCAATTATTTGGCAATTTGTCAGATAGTGAGATGCCGTTTATTATGGTTTGTCAAATATGTTTGTTCAATACACGGTCAGTCTGAAGTATGCAATTATGACTTCAAAGTAGGTACTTAGGTTATATGCAAAAATGTCTAAAGAGGCTATAAATCAGAGGACTGAAGCAGGCGTTAGTTCTTGAAGCCTGCTACTTTTGGTGTGACGCTAGTGACGATTTGAACATTTTAAGCTCGGTTCACAGTGGATTATAATTCCTTATAATATTTCTTCTTTCAACCTACTAGTATCAGTAATGTAGATAAAACATTATTATACCTGGCTGATAAACAATGAAAAAATACTACCGTTGTGATAATCGCTGCACTAATTACAACACGGTAGACTTTATTCTCGAATCAAATTAACGAAAATTGCGCCAACTTCCTCCGCGTATATTGTGTTTGCTGCCTACAGCCTTCAAGAAAACCGAGCTGTCAAATTAGCACCACACGCAGCACCAAATTTTCGGCTTCACGATTATTGTTCGTGGATGACAGTCGCTTCAGTCCTGTGCTATAAATACGTTAAGAGTGAATAAATTTAGGCATTTTGCAGCATGTGAAAAAAGAAACTATGCATTTTTTAATTGATTGTGTTTGATTGTAGGAACTAGTCACAAAGTCACTTTATGCAACGAAGATGATATACACACTTAGAAATTATAAACTTTACACGAGAAGTAATGCATGTTTGTAAAAAATCGGGGAACGTAAAGAAAGATTTCGTGTAAAATTATGTCTCTTATAACTGACACATACGCAATTCGACGAAATATGCGTTTGATTGTATTTATTATCTCATCTCTTTGAACTCATTCTTATGTGCTGAAGGACGCGACGCTTGCATGTGTCGGTCTCATGGGACAGAAACTTACATGTCATTTTGGTAGTGTGTAGGAAACTTAAAGCCAGCATTACGTATCGATTTATCTCAAAAACCCGTACATGCAAATAAAATACACCATGCAGGAACATGTTTCTTCTTGCAGGGATTGATGATTTACAGGAGAAAGTTTTCATTTCCGAGATATAGATCAATCTAAATGATCTAATAGTGCCTCGTAGCCATGATATTGGATTCCGGTATGACTTGCAAGAACCCATTGATTTCATTCAAATTGAAGTTTCCATTTTGATGATTGCCTTATTTTTATGCATTTTTTCTATGACACTGGAATAAAAAGAGTACTTGAAAGTATTTATTTTTTGGGATTGAAAAGTAGCCATTTTTTGACGCATGGAGGATGTTCATTGAAATAGAATGTAGTCAAAAAATGACTACCTCAGAATTACAGTGTACTAGCAAACACATTAATTGACACTACGGAAAATCTTAGGTGGCAAACATGAGCAAATTCATTCCGTCTGTACGGATGACAGCTGTCAATTTGTAAACGTTATGTAAACGTTCGTAATATATTATTGTTTTAGTAGTTTGTTGTGAGTTCATCATCAATCATGTCCGAATTGCTGACAGAAGACGCCTCACTTGGGGATCTGGAGAGCGAGTTACGGCTGAGTGGAGCTAAGAATCCACTTTGGCTTTGATTGCCTAGGTGGAATCTCAAGATTTCCAATGGAAATAAGGAAATAAAGATTACAAAAATCTTAACCGCCGGAACTCAGTGTGGATAGAGATGGAGCCAAGTGATGTGATGTGATAAGAACTCACCATCAATGGAAGGATTATCTATGTCTGCAGGACTATCTTCAGCCGGTTGTCCAGAGAGTTTATTCTACGTGATGGCTTGTTGTAGCAGGGCCAGCAGATCTCAGAATGAGGACCTTCGGAAGACTACGGCCAGAAGGCCGCGTGTCTTTATATGACAAAGGACTGGCAATTCCACACACTCTTGACCACTAAACAAATCTTTCGACTACCCTACAATCCCAGCTATATAGGGTAACGGGATGTAATGTTAGCCTAGCTCCTTCATTCGGCCTATGTACCAAATATGTCATTTTTTCGGTCATAATCAACAAAATCATGTTGCTATTAAGATGACCGATTTATTTCAAAGCCATTTAGATATATTTAATCAATTTATAGTAGTTAACTTCCGTGTAATTTAAGATTTTCTTAACTTTTTAGACACCATCATTTTACTGGTTAAGCTGAACAGATTACCTACACGATCTTAGAATGATCTAAATTTGCTGAAAATGAACCTATAAACCGAATAATGCAGACAAGATGTACAGAAAATAGTCACACGTTATAAACTAACAAGTCACATAGGTAAAATAATAATGATTTAACCTGAAAAGCATAGACCCAATGTTTGGAACATATTTTTTACTAGGTTCCGAACTATGGCCTGTTGTATGGAAAGCGTAGTTAAAATGTTGTTATTGGTAACGTTTACAATAAAAATCTCTGAGTTTCGGTTGAATGTTTTTCATATGACTCATCCCAAGTAACAATTTCAGTTCTATTCCAGCCGTATAGCACTCCTCCCGGCTTTGTTGATGAAACTACATTCAAAACTGGTATGTCCACCAACACCTCCTATATGCATCTTTAAAGCCGAAATGTGTACAAAGTGACCCACTCTATAGACGGTTATGAAAACAAATTGATAAAACCTTTCTAAGACCATGAAGATTTTGAAAATGTTCTAGTGAAAGATGTTATGACCACCTGAGAACCTTCATAAAACCTATTGGCCGCCATCAAAACCAGTACAGGGCCAAATGGCCACAGATGTCAAACTTCACGGCGATATCGTGGTAGGTGTTTGTTGTTCTGCTTTGCTCGATTTTCTGCTCTTCTGATTCATTCAACAGTAAATAATGTCTTAGAAAAAGTTCAAGTGTTGCTGGAGGTTATGTTTGAAAGCAAAACATATGAAACAAATTGAGTTTTCTATAGCGTATTATGCTCCAAATCATATGCGCATTTGATTTTATGGTGAATATTGGCACGCTAAGAACTAAAAATTAATGCGCTCCGGAAATTATGCGAGTTTACAACAACAAAAACAAAATTGTCAGAAATATATTCTATAAATTAATCAAGAACTTCTGAAAATTGATGGAATTCATTAAGGTTATCTAAACGAAAATCGAAGTTTGTCTCAGATCTTCAGTTTAATTGTATTACATATAAAATTTGGTGTATTTATTTTTCCACATTTCAATTACTTCATATATTTCAATTTGGCGATTGAAAGAAATTACAGTTTTGACAAAAAGCCAATTTATCTTCGCAATGGCTACTATAAAACTATCTGGTCATTTGGTGACTTCTCTCAATGCCAATTAGCTGTTCAATGCATTTACTGGAGGCAAAGTGGTTTAAAAATGCTTTTCAACTGAGCATAATAAGATAATATGAATGAGTCCTAAAACGGCATTTCAAAACAGCATTTCATAGGTTTATATAGTCAAAATATATAATTAAACCTTTGATAGGAGTAAAAGGAATTTTAGAAGTCAAGGTTTTAAGATCGTTGTAAAGAAGCTAGGTAGATTCTTATAAACCTGAATAAATTTTTTAACCTATTGGCATCTCTTGCTGCCATAATAAAACCGAATTGATTTCTTGTGGCTTTTATAAAACTTTAGTAAAACTTAATAAAGCTGGAGCGTTTTGGCAATGTTACTTGGGATCTTAACACATACTAAAGGAACAAAATCTGTGTAGAGTGAATTATAATGTTTTGATAGCCGAATGGCCGCTATATCATGTGTAAAAAATACTTAAGTGTTTTTTATCAGTTTAAGTTTAGTTTGATTTATGAAATTGTTTTTTGGGAAGAGCGAATACATCTTTCAATGCCTTGAATCAGAAAATCAAAAAAGAATCGTACGTAGACAACATTTAATAACAAATCTATCGAATGGGACGAACTTGCATCCATGATTAGACCCAATTTGGTACCCATAGACCGACATTACATCCATATTCTTCGAAAGTTTCTGACTTCATAAAATGAGTTGTGTAACTTTTCGTGATACATTCTACCAGGAGGCTTATTCAACATATATTTGCAAGTGTATAACTAGTTAAATGGTCGTTCCAGCTCAAATTCCGTATGAGATATAATTAAAGGGACACATTTCTAGTTGTTATAGAAAAAGTGGAAATTTTTAGCATAGGAGGAGTAATAACCCAGTCGAGTTAATAGTACATTACACATGACATGAAGTCTGCACATTGTAGACGAAATACGCGTATCTGTCAAGATAAGCAATAATGGTAGTTGGAATTAAATGGAAAATACTAGCTAGAAACGAGAAGAAAAATTAGTATTTTCCATTTAATTCTAACTACCTTTGCTTATCTAACTACCTTTGCTAATTCTAACTACCTTTGCTTATCTTGACAGATACGCGTATTTCGTCTACAATGTGCTGACTTATTAAGTGTCTCGTACTAATAACTCGACTCGAACAATACTAATTTTTCTTCTCATTTCTAGTTACATTCCACATAACAGCTCAAACTTTCTAGGATTCATCATGGCAACCTAGCCGTCAGAGCCCAACAAATTCATCGGATTGAAGAAAACCATCACCGCACTTAGAGAGGGCGTAACATTTCTGAAGAAATGCTTAAAATATAAAGTTGAATCAGTATGTCATAGGATTAAGATACTTCGATCCCTGCCAGCATCGTCAGGAAAATGGAAGCGGAATTCATCAAGGACAGCACCAAACGATTGCACCTGAAGTTAACCAAGGAGTATCCTGTAAAATTCCAGGAGTTCTTATCCCAAGCCAAAGTAGAAGATGACTGCGAATCGAACGGTCCTCGATAGGAAATTCAACAGGCTGAGAAGAGAATCCCAACAGACACGGACCACACATCACACCAAGGAACAGGTCACGATCACACCCACCATCACCACGACGCCGGTGGTCCACTCCACTATGGGGCTGGTTATCAAGCGATCGACGACCGCATTCACGGAAGAACAACTGGCTTAACTCAACAAGGGATAAGGATACGCGGTTACCAAGCCCGACGTGGAGAAGATCATCGTCGACGTGGAGACAGCAATTACCCAAACTCTTCCGACATCATTACAAAACACAGCCAGGACTCTCACTTCAAACATTATAAAGGACGGACAGAAACAAAAACACAACAACGAGAAGGAAATTGGTTCGTTCGTTAAGGAACTGAAGTCAAAGCCTGTTTTTTTTTATCTAAAAGCAGACAAAGGTTACAGAGCTGTCATCATGGATAAGGTGGACAATGACAGGCAGATGGCTTCTAAGATCAGTAATGGACCTTACAGGCAGCTTCGAGTAGACCCCTACCAAACATGGTGAAACACGTGGAAAAAATACTAAAGAGTGTACAGCAGTACTAGGGGATGCAGCAATCCGTCTTCGCGAACCAAACCCTATCTTTTCCAGAATTAAAGGCTTTCCAAAAGTCCACAAACCCGGAAACAAAACGAAGGAGATTGATTTATCTGATTGATCTCCAGCCCATAAGCTAGAAAAATGGCTAGTAAAAGAATGTCAAGGTATCTCCGAGCAATTCCCAACAACTCTCAAGAATTTGTACAACAGCTACAGTCATAATGTCATATAAATAATAATGAAGTTATGGTATCCTTCGACGTTGCGGCTCTTTCCCTAGCCCACCGACCAAGGATGCTATTGAACTTCTAGAAGATAGGCTTTTAATACAAGGAGATGATACACCATGGAAGCAAAAGGTGCGAATGTAGGGGAGGATGGTACAAAACGCACCGTTTAAGCAACATCGTTGATAACTAGGGAATGGAAGCTGAAATTTACGAATAAATTATTGAGTATGGTGCATTACGATGTTTTCGTTGTAGATCAAATGTGATTTAAATTCAAAACGATGATTATTAATGATTTTTCAAACATTTTCCAATTTGATCCCAAAACGACACCGGTGTAAAACGCCTGTTTAATTGCTCAATACGCACCCCAAAATAGGGGTAAGATGCACCACAACACTGGGATATGATGCACTACATTATTGGGATAGCATGCACCGCTTGTATAAAGTTAAAACACTGCTTTAAAAAGTTACTCATTAGAGGTGTAAAGTTGAAACATATAGCCACGTCCTCTTTGCACTGTTTGGTACTCAAGCAGCCTATGGGACTAGAATAAAGACGTTGCGCAAAACGTTGTGATATGTTGCCAACTCCTCATTATATACAACGTTGGCTTCTATACACTTAACCGCTCCACTGGGTATCTTTTTCTAAGCGTGTAGACGTATACATAACGCCACGGTGCGTTCTGCCTCGGTTTTAGTTTGGCATGGTTTTGTCAAAATATTCTGAAAATACGTTGAATTATAGTGAAGTTTTGATACTATCTTGAAGTTTTGTGGTGTGCAATAGATGAGAAGTAAATTTTTTATAAACCATGGATATTAACGCGTGGTAAAAGTTTATTTGATTATCAACTCTATTATTTACATGTCAGGTACAGTCGGACCAATTTCTTTAATTTTGATCAAATTTTGATGTATTTAGTACGTTGCTGTACTGCAAAATTATCAGTTATGCTGTTTTATTTAAGAATTTATAAAGTTTCATTCCATTGAAACTATGGCTTTGAAGATTTCAGCATGTTTATTGAGTGTGTCATTCTACCCCACCAGTGCGTTTTGTACTGTTCTCCTCTACCTTAAGCCGACACAAAAAAAGTCGGGTTATTAGTACACGACATTGAAAAAAGTCTGCACATTGTTGACGAAATACGCATAACTGTCAAAATAAGCAATAAAGGTAGTTGGAACCCAATACTAATTTTTTCATTTCCTCTTTACTTTTTGAACTTTCTGTGGTACATCTGCCATCAGGTTCCGTAACGGAATCTCAGATACGCCCGCCGTGACGATTTTCCATCTTCTCTTAAAATCATCGCTACCATTTGCTTTCTTCTTAGTTTCGAGGAGTTTCCGCTTAACTATCGCCCAGTACTTCTCTTTGCGCGAAGTTCTGACAGGCACGTATTTGACCTCTTGTACCTTATACCATTCCAGGGCGGATTTCGCATAGTGACAAGAGGCCACAACAGAGCTGGAGAGTCATGGCTTCTGATAAACGGTAGCAACCGCTTTTTACATTCTTTCTCGTACACATCCTTATTGCTAGTGCCAGTAGAGACAAAACTTTTAGATCTTCGACCACAACTACAAATAACCGGCCAAATCAAATTCTTCTTCGGGAATTTGGACACATTCTTTGTCCGGAAACGATCTTCATCAGCGTTCTTTTGCATTGCGGTGTAAATGACCTGGAAGCTGTTAAAAGTTACATCACATCACAAGTCACATCATCTGTTTAGCACGACTTTTTGCAGTGAAATTCTGCTTGTCAGGTGAACACCTTTTTCACTTTGTACGCCTTCAGTCCTTGCCACTGCTTTCCTTTTTGTACGTATGATTTTGACTTCTCAACTTTGCGAGCCAAATTTCACACAGAAAGATTGGGATTTTTCTCAATAATGGCTACCACCTTCTTGTCCATTTGTCGGGAGCATACTTTTCGATTTGTTCCACTTCCAATCTTCCAATCCACAGTCAAGCGCTGGTCGAATGATTTGCGAATACAAAACACGATACTTTTCGGTAGTTTTAGTTTCTTGGCAATATCGCGTACCGATACATTCGGATTTTGCTGCCGTTCTTAAAAAATGCGTTTGAGCACTTCCACTTGATGCGACGCCATTTTACTGAATGTAACAAGAATGTAAACATGTTGAGGGTTATTCCGAAAGTCGAAGTGACGTTTTACACTTGGTGGAGTGAGAAAAGTCACATGCAGTGACGTGACTCTCCATTTGATTTACCCAGAAGAGTCACGTCATTGCAGGTGACTTTTCTCACTTCACCAAGTGACAAACGTCGCTTCGACTCTCGGAATGTCTCTCAATCCTTGAAATAATTCAAAATGTACACTGAAAGAAATGTGTCCGAAATTTAACGTGGACAGGCTTTATATTAGCATTATATCAGCACCACATTTGTTGTTGCGGGGGGTGAAACAGGAAACACCGCGTTCTCAGCAGCTCAACAAATAGCAAATTTTGGCTAATTGTAGCTTTAAACTGCAAATGTAATTTTTTTGACATTTTATTTGAATAAATTCTGGCTTAGTCCACTAAGACTTTTGGTGTTCTTGTGTATAATTGCCCAGCTTAGTTGTTTTAATTGTTTGTGTTTTAATGTGTTTGTGGATAGTTTTAACTATTCGAGACCAATTTGCGTTTTGAAAAATTAAGGAAGTACTTATTTAAAGTCCATCTTTCAAATCTAACACTGCGGAACGCTATCCTGAGGCAGTGCACCCAGCGGCAACAGTTGTAAAGTAAAATTTCAAATGCTATTTTAATGTCCTTGCTAAATGAGCATTTCAAACGTTAAACAGTCTTCACTAAACATTGTCATTACAGTAAAACTGTAGTGTTTAAACTCGATTAAAAATACTCTCTTTTTCATACCCATTAGTGCCACGTGGTGACTGAATTCCGAACCATGATACTTTTGATTGCTAGTTGGTGCCTGCCGAAAAAATCGATTCATAGTGCCAACGAAAAATGCGCATCGCTTTGATTATTCCAGCTAAGGAATAAAGTCTTCGCGATACCGAACCCTTTGTTTTAGTTTATTGGCCTGAAACATTGGAAAAGATTGATCGCAAAACGACTACCTGGTCATCACAGAGAGGGCGGTGGCACCGTTTTGTTTATTTATTTTCAGTTCAACCTCTTTCTAGCTCCGCCAAATTGCGATATCCTCTCTCTCACAGTGACACGTAAACAAAGTGCGGCGGCACGGCATTCGTTAGAGCAACGTTTGACAGTAATGTAGGTATGCTCTAATATGAACCACTGGCGAGGGCTACTACAAATTTTGCGCAATGTGGGAATTTTCGGGGTAAAAAAGCTCTACACATTTTGAGGTAGCCAACTGACCAAGCACCGCGCCGGAAATGTGTGAAATTTTGGATGCCTTCTCACGCGATAACCCAGATTTTGGCCGAGTCATCTTCCATTCACGAGAGAAGGCTAAAGAAGGTGAGTGTTACGTGGTCACGAGATGAAATGGTGTATCGTAACCGCGCCAGGTAAAAGGTTTTTCTGCTTCTGCTGTTGATTATCAGCTGAATATTCATGCATTTTACACCGCAGCATAGCGAACAAATAGTTCGTTATCTAGATAACTTTATGATATGTTCAAACAAACCCGTATCATAGATCGTCAGTAACACAATAACCTCCGAATTTGATTCATTGAAATCCAGAAGTATGCCGTCAGTAGATTATAT
>JASCZW010007055.1:0-75445 GCA_034211315.2 Aedes japonicus | reverse complement strand
GAGTGGTTTGTTTATACTTCTATACAGAAAAACTGGTGCAAGTTTGATCAAAGTAGTCGATAGCGTTCAGAAATAACGTCAACTGGAACTCTAAAGCGGCAAAAATATTGCACACAAGCACCTGGAAAATCCGGAGTGGTTCGGTTCCAAGCTGGCTAAAGTGCTGAAGATGCCGAAAACAACAACTTGTCGAGTGCACAAAACCTACAAGGAAACCCTGAGTGTGGTAAGGAATCAGCGGATCAACGAAAAAAAAAAACTTTAACCAGGGATCGTCAGCTGCGCAGGAAGGTGTTAGGGTGCGTTAAAACCAACCCCGGTCTTCCGATCTGAGGTGTGGCCAGATGGTGTTTTGACGAAACACAAGGGCTGCACTATGATCGATGACGAAACATACGTCAAACCCGATTTTAAGCAGCTTCCCGGTCAAAAGTTTAACATCGCGACTGGACGTGCCGAGAAGATTCAAGTTCGTGTTTGCCAACAAGTTCGCGAAGAAGGCCATGATTTGGCAAGCATTTTGCAGTTGTGGCCTGAAAACGGAACCATTCGTCATATCCTCGACGATAACATCCCAAGTTTACATCGAAGAATGCCTGAAATCGCCGTTCATCCGCAAGCATAGGGGCAAAGTCATCTTTTGGCCCGATTTGGTCAGCTGCCACTACTTCAAGGTGATTCTGCTCTGGCATGCTGCCAACAAGATCGATTTTATCCTCAAACTCCGCAAGCTCCCAATGCTTCAAATTGCCCGGAATCTCGACCAATCGAAAAATACTGGGCAATTTCAAAGCAGCGACTTCGACGAAACGACGAGGTAGTCACGCATGCCGTCAAAATGGAATAAATTCGTTTCCACGGTTCGGGCGCTGATGTGTTTCATCAAGAGGAAGATTTCATTAGAACTGGAGAACTGTAACCATTTAATGCTAACTTTTGGGAATTTCAAGCAGCACCTGGTAGAGGATTCTTCGCTCAACCATTTGATGTAGTCGGATATCGTAGGACTCTTGTGATTCACGAAAAATCAACGTTTGAAGTCATTGTTTACAATTGGCTTCCAGGCCCCAATCATGAATTACTCAAGAACTTTGCTTACAAATATTTGATTTGTTGACTTTATACTTGAGAAAAGAGACATTTTCATTGTGATTAGGACCGTTGAACCGAAAATTTGCGTAAACGAATGTTTTGAAAATGACTGCTGACTTTTCCTGAAGCAAAGCAACACAATTGGCCGTTGCTAATTTGGCCGGCTTTGGCATCCTTCCAGTACCGAAAAAGGCCATGGTCCAGAACAAGGCCTTAAAATTGCAGGACGCGAGTAGCAGTCTAAGGCAAGTTGGCGTTTTACGGCAAACAAAATTGACGAGGTGTCTGTACATAGTCTGATGATAAGAGTTCAACGATCCAGCAATTCGGATTCATTCAACCGAAAGTACAGCAGATATTCATTTGAATATCTGTTTTCAAAGTTTTGATCGTCTCCACTTTTGTTGATTCTAAAGCCATTGTCATCTACCATATTTAAAAAGAGAAGACAAAATTACCAGTTGTTTGTGTGTGAGTCCACAACACCGTCCATAACACAACACCGAACTGTAATGATGCCTTTCTGGATATAGAATTCAGTTCTAAATTCCGCATATCATATGATCAGCTAAGAAAACATGAAACAATTCAATCATCTCCCTGCGCTAGCCACACGAAATCAAACCGACCACAGACGATCCGTGCCATGGAGGCATCTGAGCGGCCGAATGATACATATCATAAATTACATCCATCATATTATGATGTTTATGAAAAGTTAATTTCGGCCGGCTCCATGTTCCTCCCAGTCTGTCTTGTCTGGTGGCCGACCGAACAAATCTAACTTCACACAAGAAAAACCATGAACCCGTGAATCCGCCAGATCGGGCAGGAGACCAATTATAGGAGATGCGCGCGCGTGCAATGTGGAAACATCAAATCCAGCAGACGACGAAGCATTTCACACACCGGGCAGTGTGTAAGTTTAGATTTCCCCTCGAATCATCATCGCACCCGGGCATGGTATGGTCAAATTTTGACACCAGAGCCGGAAACCCTCTGCACCCTCGGCCTCCACACTGCCTTGATTTGATGCTGACCTCCCACGAGAGAGATCTTAAGCACGCCGATGATTGCCCGTAAAGTTTTGACCCTATTGTTTGCGGTGACGGCCGCTGATAGGTGAGGGATTTCGATATCCAAAATTTCAGTCGTAATGAACTGAAGATAATGGCGCGGCAGACCGGGGAATGAGTCGCGGCTAATTTACAGCCACTTTTTTCATCTTTCGGCGGGGTACCGGTCAAAAATAGTAGCACCAACAGCGATAATCTCTAGTGATAAATTTGAAACAACCCACTGCGGTTCCGATCCTGGCTTTTGCTGAAAAAGGAGAAATGACAAGTGTTCATGGATAAAGTTGCTTAAGACGATATGGGGTTTGAGACGTACATGGTTGATTGGAATTGTCTTTTCCATGGAGAGGTTGATCTGTTCCGCTATACCCAGCACAGCATGGTGAATACGTCGATCCATGAATTTATGATCTTTATCTGTCACATAAGGCGGGCCTGCTGGGTGGAAAACATCACGATTAGCATATATACTCATGCGGAATGGGCCGATCTGCGTGAGCTGCGTTCAGCAGCAGTTAATGCTGGCCGTTGATAATTAATTAGCCAAAAGTCTTCATCACTTCTTCCAGGTGTATTGGCACCGGGTAAGAAATAAGTCCCAACGATCGGTGCCGTTTGTGTCCGGTTTAACCGTTGTTGTCCGGGTGGTGGAGGTATCCGCGTGTGTAGAGAAAAGGGCACAGTGTTTCGAATCACCGATTTCATGATCAAAATTGAATGACTTGGAGAATATCAAATTTATAGATTTGGGGTTCTTCAGAAAGGGCGGAATTCAGACGAAAGACTAATTTATGCGTTCTAGAGGCAAATGTCTACGTGTACAAAAAATATTGGTTTTAAGTCCTCAGATTGTGCAAAAGTTTGCGAAATCACCAGAATTTAACCTGTAACAGTGTTCGAGCTTCCTTTTTGCTTCAGGTGATGGTGCCCAATCTTGAGGAAACGTCCAATTGATCTTACCAAAATGTGTACGTGTACGTTCACGCGTAATGTGATGCTATAGTGTTCGTTAGAAGCTTCTGGAGACTGATTTTGACGCCTTTCTCAATGAATATTAAAGGAGTTTAACCGGAAGCAGTAATTCTCGCCCAAACTATCACCGAAACGGGATGGTATGATCTGGCTAAATTAATACGGTTAGAGGAATCCCTTCGGCAAAAGCTGGCGATCGTTTTGGTGCTTGTGGTATCGCGCCACAGTGAAATGTTTCTAATCGGTAAATAAAATTGAACAATGGCAACTCCTTCAACAGAATCTTGGCTTTCCGGTACCGACTGTCATTCATCCTGTCGTTTGGTTCTGGTAGTGGTTCTTTGAAAACTTATAAAAACGGTGTCTTAAATCTTCATGAAGGATAGTTCATACTGATTTGTGGTCAATTTTCAATGATTTCGCCATTTTTCGGATTGACCGTATATAATTTGGGTTAACCCTTTTACGGTTCGTATTGGTATTTTAAATGTCCTAGCGAAAAACACAGGAGGATTTTCTTGATTGGACAGCTCAATCGACGCACTTTGTAATGGATTTGGCTTTGTTGTGACACTGTGCCTGAACGAATTCAAATGAAAATTTGGGCTTTTGCTGGTACGAAGGAACCAAAATACTCAGAAATGGATGGATAAAAGCCTTTACCTATAATTGTCTGTACGTCAAAATAGATTTGTACTTTTCATTTTCTCGTATCCAGATTTTTTTTATGGGTCAAAAGTACCCATCTCATCAGACTCGATTGAATACTATTATCATAGACTAACTCTAAGACCAGTAGGCCCCATACAAATACGATTTTTTTCTTGGCTCAATCAGTACTAGCACATCGGTCCCAAGCTCGGTCCCAAGCTCAATAATGCACCCCCAATAATGAACTCACATGAACACACTCTCAAATATTCTGTCAAAATAACACAGCAAATCAAAACAAAGGCGCAAATATGTATAGCAAGGTGCTGGCTTCAAGGTGTAATTCGGACCAAGGGGTTCTACAACAGTGAACCAATTTCAAATCGCTAGTAGCATATTGATTGTTGCTATTATCGAAGATTGTTCAGGAAGATCTTAAGAAATTAAGAATGAAATTAGTACATTATTTTAAATAATATTTTATACATGCAATAATGCATCAAAGTTTGAAATTGATATCCCGAATTCAGAGCTGGAAATAAAATTAAACACCAAAGCGAGGAGTAACGATATAAGACTTGTTCTTGTACTGTTCTTCTCACAAATTCTGAAGGATTTACAAATTTTACGAAGTAAATTTTTTTCCATATAAGAGTTGAAAACACCCATAGTTGGAACTACATGAAGCTGTTTGAAGGTGGGTACTTTAATCTTACATTGTATATTTTAAAATAACCCATATTTTTGACAGCTTTATATAGCTGCCGAAGGTGAGTGATTTTATACATAAAATGAGTAATCACATACCTCCGTGTGTAATAATCTGAGGTAAAATACGCCTCGAGGTAAAATAAGGTGTGCATATTTCAGCATCTGTCAAATCCGAAGTACACACTGAGAGAAAAAACACGGATAATATTTCCTCACCCTATTAAGCTTAGTGACGAGCAACACACGCACACTATCGTCCCGAATAGAAATGGTGATGTAAAAAATATTAGCAGACATCTTCCAAACATTAAATTTGAATGTGGGTTGTCGTATTCTAAATGTATTCAGAGTTCAAAGTAACACCCTAGTACATATAAATACAACATATTTAAACTTCACATTAAAAACAAACGTATTGATGATGTTAAATTTAACATCAGAACACGTCTTATAAAACTAGAATCTAAAATTACATGACAATCAAACGTTATGTATGTGTGAAATGTTGTGTACCTAAGACATCTAAACACATCTGATGATATTATAATTGGCCGTTACCTTAGAAATAAACTTCATTCTACTGTAAAAGACTGCAGGTCTACAGCATTAGAAAACTTCTTACAACATAAGAATGAAACGTTACAATAGAATCAAAGGTCTTTGTGAAGTAAAATGTTGTATTCATAATAAGCCAGAATACATCTTGTGTCATGACAATCACACGTTGCGTTGAAATCCATGTTCTTATAGATGTAAAATTTTGTACTCATAAAATATCGGTAAATATCCGATGCGATTAGAATTAAGTGTGAATCGTATATGTTTTGGCGATATTGGTGCATATTCACTTTATGTACTTTACTCAATACCCGAATAAAAATTTACCTTAGCCTAACATGTGATTTTGATGCTTTCAGATTATTTGGTTTTAATGTTATTATCTACAACTGAAAACATCCGGAAACGATACACCGTCACGTTTTTCTACATCTGAATGCATCATACATCATCTCTTTTATTGGATAAAATCGACACTTGAAAACATATGTAAGATGTTTATTCATAACCTTTAATACATCTGAAAACATCAAAAATCCTTTGACTGTGCTGTTTTATTCAAATACATTTGAAAACATCAATATGCTGCGATATCTTAAAACATCAGAAAAACATTTTATTTGAATGTCAAAATCATGACGTTAAAGGGACATTGGATTAGAAAAAATTGTTTGAAAATGTCTGATGTTAACATCATGTTACCTTGCCTAAATACAGCGAAAACGATCTGATTTCTAATGTTCAACGTAAGATGTACATTTGAATTTCATGTTGATGTAGACATTGAAATCAGACGTCAGCCTGATGTAAATTTTTATTCGGGGTGTCTATCGTTGTTTAAAAAATATCTGTTTTCCCACAGATAACCTCAAAGTTTGCATTGTGTTTTGCGATAGAAAAGATCTTTTTGACAGCTGTTTGTTATGTTTTTGTCCAAAACGCAGTATCACATTTCCAGAAGGCACACTCCACACCCAGACGTGATAAGCTCAATTGTGAATAAAAATGATTTGTTGGACTTTGTGGCGGCTTATTTTTATACCTTAAGAAATTGATTGAGCTAGGCGTTTAGTGAACAACTTTTGGCAAGTTCTCATTTAAGTCACTAATTTTTTATTTTTGGGGGCGTATACAGGTAATAAATCAAAGAAAAAACAAAAACACAACAAAAATAAACGTCATATTATACACTTATGACGAAAC
Organism: Aedes japonicus; assembly: GCA_034211315.2. Lineage (NCBI taxonomy): Eukaryota > Metazoa > Arthropoda > Insecta > Diptera > Culicidae > Aedes > Aedes japonicus. The sequence goes on along the minus strand of JASCZW010007055.1, from coordinate 69,182 downwards.
TTCAATTTTTCTTCACAACTTGGCCATTTTCGGCTTCCTTCATCGTTTAGCGGGCGTTTTTGATTTGAATCCATCGATCCATCGATTTGAATGGTTTCAATCCTGGTGGGTGACGCAGTTTTGGGCTTTCTTCCCCGTTTTACAGGAATTTTATCCGCCTACGGAGGATTTAGATACTTTAAGCTTATTTTTTCGGCGGAAGGCGACCTAAAGATCCGATGAGGTTATTGCGGTGCTGTTTCATGAACTCCTTGAACTTAATCCCCAACCAAATCAATGTAGGCAGCTAACAAACAAGTTCAAGAATGTTCCATGGTACTATTCCTCACTTCTTGAAGCCTGACATCAGAATGCGCCTTGTATTTGTGACGATTGCCTTCATCAGTTCGTTCCGAGGCTTCCGAGGTTACTTTTAGGAATTGCATTCTTAGAACCTTCAGCAGATGAAACTAATGTCTTTTTAAAGCAAATTTTTACAACCTTTGAACTCCAATGTGGGTAAAGATTGTTTCCGATTGACACAGTCTGTTTTTTCTAATTCTTCGTTACTAGCAGGAAAAGTGCTTTGAATCAATCTTCAAAACTGTCCTTATCGGAGAAGCCTGAAGCACTTCGGTTTTAACGTGTTTCGCTAGACCCATAAAGCGTCCAAGATCCCCATAGTTTCTCTGCCTCATACACTACGTATGTTCGCAACAGCTCTCCGTTTGCACTGTCGTAGAACACCCCCCCCTCACACACACACATCGGCATCCACTGCAGCAACGAAGAAGATCGACTCGCCAGTGAAGCAAGAAATAGCATAGCAACGTCGTTATCCCAAAGGCGGATGCATTGAAAGCATTGAAGCAAGCTATTCGTTAGCAGTGGGAAGAACGTTAGATCGCAGCAGCTTCACTCCTGAAATCACTGGAAATTAAACATAAAACAGCAAAATTGATAGCGTGGAAGACGGTAAGGAAAATAATGGAGAGGAAGATTAAGGAGAGAAAGATGGCGGAGGGTAAGATGACGGAGTAGAAGATGAAGGAAAAGAAGATAATGGAGAGAAAGTTAATGAAAAGTAAGAAAAGGAAAAGAGCTTGACGGAGCGGAAGATGATGAAGAGGAAGAAGCATAAGAAAATCATGATCGAGAGAAAGATGACGGAGAAACAGCAAAGAAGCAGAACATGTCGAAGAAAAATATATGGAACTGGAGGTCGCAAATGAAGATAATGTTAAACCTATGTGATGTAGAGAAAGAAGACGAAGAAAGGCATGGCGGAAAGACAAATGACGTAGAGAAAGACTACGAAGAGGAAGGTTACAGAGAAGAAGATGATGGGGAGGAAATAAAGAAAAGAAAGGAAATGAAGAAGAGCATTTCGGAAAGGAACATAATGGAGAAAAAGAAAACGAAGAAAAAACTTGACGAAAAGAAGATGACGTAACAGAAACAGAACATGTTGAAGAAAATAGAATGAAGCGAAGGAAAAAATAATATCGCTAATGCAGATAGTGATAAAACTGAAAGCCATAAGGAGGAAGAACTTGAAAATGTTTGAAGAATATATAAAAGTAGAGAAAATAGATAGGAAACGAAAAAGTGCCAACGAAGGTGAACTATTAGGAGAATCACGAACATGGGAAAAAGCAAAGCGTTGAAAAATACCTATTATTGTAAACAGAAACACTAACGTCATGAATCCCAGAGAGTTTGAGCTGTTTAGTGGAATACCTGTAACTAGAAATGAGAATAAAAATTAGTATTTTAGATTTAATTCCAACTACCCAAGTACCACACTACGATCATTATTAGTTGTTGTAACTTGATTATAACTTAGCAAGTCATATTTATGTTTTCTCAACCGAATGGCAACTAGGCTACTAGGGTACCTTTGCTTATCTTGGCAAATACGCGTATTTCGTCATCAATGTGCAGACTTCTTCAGTGTCTCGTACTAATAAGTCGAGTTATTAGTACGAGACACTGAAGAAGTCTGCACATTGAAGACGAAATACGCGTATCTGTCAAAATAAGCAAAGGTAGTTGGAATTAAATGGAAAGTACTAATTTTTCTTCTCATTTCTAGTTACTAACATCATACTATACACTCTGTTACACTTTAAACAGCTGAAACCGACACGAATGCATCCGAGGGATGTAAAGTGTCGTTAATAACAAACAAAAAACAACAACAATAAAATCACGGATGTGGCCGACTTATTGTAGCTCATCAAAGTTTTTCAAACCACGCTTACATTTGACAAGCTTCTTCCCTGGATTGTCGGACAGATTCGTCTAATCGAAGTTGAATATGTTGGAAATAGGAACTCCTTCGAGTTGTCCTCAACTCAACTTGGTGTTTTGCGCAAACCGTTTGCTTTGCTCCTGATGATTGCGAGGGAATAGAGCCACCCAGTACCGAGACGATTTGTTGTCGACGAATGCTGGGATGTTTTGACCCAGCTTTCTCAAATAGATCCGACCAAACTCCCGAAGATCATCCAGCCTGATCATCCACCCTGAAAAAGTAGAGAGATGATCCGAAAAAGATGCGTCTTCGCTCTTGATAAAACTTCATGGTGACCAGGAACCTTCGGGTGCGATTCGCAGAGCGTGTGTAGACAATTCAGTTTTCTTGCGGCTTCTGCTTGAGACATCTCTCCGTACTTCACACCCTCAGTGTTCGTCCTGATTGGGCAGCGCCAACTTCGTCAAGTATGTATCGACACTTTTCCAGCTCTAAGGGCATGTTATCTCTTGTCCAGCCGTCCGTTCGACTGCAGCTCAGTCGTTAATCTGTTGTTTACGATACGTTCGGACATCTTCGCGATACAGTTGGTCAGTGTAAGGTCAAAAAGTGGCTGGTTCTGAGTCGGAAGATTTTGGAATTTTCGGATTCGGCATTTTTATTTCGGTTCTAGAGCATCACTACGCCAAACTTTGTTTAGCAGCTCCAGTAACGTAATCTTGACGGATACTCCATCGAGTCGGGACTTATAGAGACACTTTGTACTCTGTCTAGTGCCCACAATTGCTCATCCAGGGTGAAGTCCAAACTATACATATCGTTGTTTCAAAAAGGGAGGGATAGCTAGAGGTCGCCGATCTCGCACAGTAGGGTTGGGAAAAATTTTCTGTTACTTCTTCCGCCTTATCCGTGTACTTATCGGATCTCAGGATCGTTTGCATCGTTTCTGCCGTAGTGCTACTTGGAGATATTTTTCCAACGAAGTCTTCCCATGATCGTTCTTCGGCGTTTTTCACTGCTTTTAGCTGCTGCCTTCGCTTCCTGGAACTGTTTCAATACATTTGCTATCTCCAATCCTGCTGCTCTGCTACGCTTCAGTACTCTTAGTCGTTTTTTTACGCAGAATAATCGCCGTTTCTACCTCCGAATTCCACGAAGGGACTGATTTAGGACCAACTCGTTCTGATGTTTGTGGGACTAGTTAGCTATTGCCGCTGACAGTATCCGATCGATGAGCTCATCAACTCATTATTTTAGGCTACAACTGCAAACCGCTTGCCAATTCATTGCCTTCTTCGGGAACTTGTCAGCAAATATGAACACGAACAGAACATCCCCACGTCCAATCGCGATTTAAACCTTTTGACCAGGAAGCTGCTTAAAACCGAGTTTGACGTTTGTTTCTTCATCGATCAAAGTGCGAACAGAATTCTACTTCATGTGCCGATTTGGATGTTCACTGACTTTGTAAGACTTGTATTCTCCCTTGGCAAAGATGTTCTTCACCATTTGAAAGTTGGCGTTGTACCTTCTGGCTACACCTTGGATCGAAAGACCGGGGTTGGCTTTAACGCACCTTAACACCTTGTTGCGCAGCTGACGATCCCTGGTTTCCGTTTTATCATTGATGGGCTGATTCCTTTCCATACTCAGAGTTTCCTTGTAGGTTTGGAACACCCGACAAACTGTTGTTTTCGGCATCTTCAGCCCTTTACCCAGCTTGGAACCGGACCACTCCGGATTTTCCAGGTGTTTGTGCGCAATATTTGTTTTTCTTTCGAGCTAGGACAAGACCTGCCAGCTCAGAGAGAGATGACCTCTTATAAATTTATGATTGCTATGATACGAGGGTCGCTCCAATGTTGCCAGATATGTTTACACAGTAATCCCATTGAAAATAAAGTAATTAAAAGCTTTCTTTTGTCGTCCGGGAAATGAAGCTGCATCAAACTAAACGTTAATTGATAAGGTTTCATTGAATTTCATTGATGCTTACGCTGCAATTTCTGCGGTGGGGAGAAAGGCTCAGTATAAGAGCTGTCACTTTTTAAATATCAGTTAAGTTGGTTGATCAGCAATCTTGGTTTTGCTTTATGCATTGCTGATATTACAGCACAAAAAAGTCAGCAAAACTTTGCTGTTTTCCAGCAATAAAATTTGGTGTGATTTGTCACTAACAAAAAAAGTGAAAAAACAGTGACTACTAGCAACACCGCCAAACCAACAACAAACTGCCTGCTTGTAACATACCTCGACGGAGGCGGTAGAGGCGGTTGTCAAAGCGACCAATAAAAACGGTCTTTTTTGACAGGTAAATGGTCTTGTTTTTGCACTAACAGCTGGCAGGTCCTGTCCTAGCTTTCGAGTTCCATTTGACGTTATTTCTGAACGCGACAACTTGCACCAGTTGTTTTCTATAAAAGTGTAAACAAACCACTGTCGAAGATTTTAGATGCCCAACACTAGAGGCGCGGTAGCAGCGTGCAAGGGGCGTATCAATATACTTTTAGTCAGCCTTTATATAGAGCTTTGATTTCTGCTGCAAGGTTGTTTGTAGTATTATATTCTTGGTATATTGCCGAAAAACTGAACCAACTTTTTAAGAAAAACTGTGTCTTATGATGTCCAGCAATTTTTTGGAATACGCTAAAACTGTAGATTGGAAAGTTTAAAGACTTTTTCAATTTTGGTCGTAAAATCGACAATTTGAAACACTGTGCAGTGGTGCTTAGTTTTAAGCCCTGTGTATGGCCATAATTTATGAGCTCAAGCTGCGATAGCGGCGATAAGGCGATTTAAATTCGATTTTTCGATGCGTTTAAAGAAAGAGGACATTTGTATGAAATGAAATAAGTTTTAGATTCCTAAATTTGCTGGTATATTTTGGTGAAGGGCTATAGTTTCCAACTGACTTGGTAAACTAGTTAGTTAGTAAACTTGTTTCCATGTTTATCCTAACTGCATTGTTTAACATCCGTGCCTCTTTCGCCAAAGTTATGAGTTCAAATGTAACTGGACATTCAAGCAATCATAACTCAAGAATTAAACAAGAGACATGGCTGATCAAAACGTCAAACAAAAGGGTATTTATTCAGCTTTTAGACGATTTTTAAAAAGTTATTACATTTTACCGTTTCAAACGAACTGTCGCACTTTACTTGTGACCTATGCCATGATGATCTGCACAGTCGCTGGTGACACTGTTCCGGCAGACTTATTCCACTTTAAACGCATTTGTTGTGCATTTGTCAGTTCTTTCCGCGTCCTCGAAGTGTTCGCTTGACAGTTGCCCAATATTTTTCAATCGGTTTGAACTCAGGGCAATTCGGAGGATTAATCTCTTTGGCGACGAAATTAACATTGTTTGCAGCATACCATTCTAGTACCTCCTTAGAGTAGTGACAGCTGGCTTGATCCGGCCAAAACATAACGTTGGTCTTGTGTTGCCGAATGAAGGGTTAAATCTACCTTTTCAGACACTCTTTAATGTAAACCTTCGACGTCATTGTGTGAGATGTGATGAAAACCTTGGTTTTAGGGCACAACTGCAGATTCCTTGCCAAATCATCAGTTTCCGAGCAAACTTATCAACAAAAACAAATGTATACCTGGAAGGGACATCCCCACGTGGTCAGTTAGAATTTTCGTCCGGGGATTTGTTTACAATCCATTTTGACATATGTTTCGTCATCCTTGAAAATCAAATTCCGTCAAAATTCGTTCGTATAATAATCGTGCTTTGGCCACTAAATTTTATTTCAGGGAGCGATTTGGATGTTTACTGGCACAAAAAGACTTATATCCTTCTTTTGAAAGGACGTTACGCAAGGGGGAGAAGTTGCAATTGCATTTCTTTGCCAAATCACGTATGGAGAGACCTGGGTTGTCTTTCACGTTCCTCAACACCTTTCTCCTCAGCCTTTTGTCCCTAGTGTCAAATTTATGATAGATGCGCTGTGCTCTATCCTTCCTCAGATTATTCTTGTAACGTTTGATTACAAGACACACCATTGACTTTGGGAACTTAAACACTTTTTCTATTTTTAAAGCAGACCACGAAGGATTATCTAGTTGTTTGTGCACAGATAATTTTCTTTTCTCAAAGTCCATGATCCGTAATTTCGAGAGGGGTCGATCAATCGAAGAAAACTTCACCAATTTCTTTGTTAATGAAACATCAACAAATGCCTGTCAAATGTTTTTTGTTCCAACCACCAGGTGTATTAAACAGTGCGTCCAGACTTACTTTGAATCGAACTTTATAATGGGAGTTGAAGCATCCCGAGGTTGATAGTGTCAATAGGAATGTGGGTAAAGAAGTTAGTGCTTCAATACACTTTTCACATGTGTAAGAATTCTGGATTTTTTACTACGTTTTATTGAAAGCTGGCAATGATTTTGACATTGAGTTGAAAATGCCTGAAAATGATGATGAGATACTACCATCTATTGTAGCAAGGTAACTTTCTATAGCAGTGGAATAATCTGAAAAACGATATGATCAGGATTCTATTGTTGTTTGTGATCATCAAGCTCCTGTATGAAGGGTCAAAAACGTTAAGGTGCACCCGTAAACAGATACACTTACGCGAAACCCGCGAATATAGGGAAGGGAATCTCCTTACAAAATCAAGTTCACACCAAAAGCATTAGAATCGAGACCTCGATTGATAGAATAAACCTAATAGATAAGGTTGAAGAGCCCGCCCTCATTCCGCAAAATGTTAACAATAAGGAGGAGGCAGTGTCATGCTCCCTATTCAAATCGTTTCACTTGGGCGCCCTGATGGCCCCTTCTTTTCCCCGTTGTATTAGGTCGTGGATATTCAGTATATTTTGAATTGGTTATTTGATTGCTTACCTTGTGTCAGAAAATTTGGCTGAAAGTAAAATTGGTTAGGGTTTAAACCGTTCTTTACTTATTGGTCTGTGTTGTCTGCTTTTGAAGAGTTGACTTTAGGATGTCATATGATATTGCTCGCGGTCATAGGATAGGGAAGAGAACAGAAAAAAAGAATTTCATGGTGATATTCTCACAACGGCTGTTCAGAATGGTTCGACGGATGCAAATTCCATTTCCTCAATTCCATCATGTTTGGTTATAGAAGACAAGAACCACTTTACAACGTGCTATATTTGGGAATATCAAGGCAATGATCCAACATCGCATCTTCTAGTGATCATTACGAGCTGTCAATTCGGTTCAGGTACTTTTGAACGTTGATGGGGCAACCCGTTTCACACATGAAATCTGCCGCGACCAACTTGACAGAACGCGTCCATACCCCTTTCTGAACCGAAGTGCAGGGATATTGAGGATTTATATTAGTCCCTTGTTCAATCTGTTGGTTTTCTGTGTGAGTCTGGCATTAACGGAATTTCAACCTCGGGTGGCTTATCGGGCTCATGATCTTGTTCCTGTTCTTTATTGACTTTTTGAGTACAATAATTATATTTATTGGACTAAGCGGAGTTACTTTGAAATCGATGTAAAGGTTTCACTTTTGGTCATGAGACACCACGATCAAATACAACTGAAAAGTCTATGGTTTAGTCTGATTAAGGTCTGTATTCGCAATAATCCGGACACCTCAAAATATGAATAAAACATAAATTTCGCATTATATTTCCGTCGTAGTTGTTTATTTCAGATTCATGGGATGTGTTTTAACAATTCGTGAAGACAAAACATAGTTATTCGGTATTTGCATAAAATTTTCGAACTTTGCGCTTAACTCCGTCCATTAGGGTTTGTACAGACTCTTCAGAAATCGTAGAAGCCGTCTTTGTCCAAATTTGCTGGAAGTGTTTGATGTCTTTGATTCTTTGCTTCTTTCCAGAAAGCTTCCGCTTCATCAGAGCCCAATATCTCTCGATTGGTCGTAGCTCTGGGCAATTTGGCGGGTTTGAGGTTTTTGGTACAATGTTCACTTGATTTGCTTGGTACCACTCCATCACAGTTTTAGCATGGTGGCATGATGCCAAATCGGGCCAGAACAAAGGTTTTTCTTTGTGAATTTTTATGAAGGGTAGCAATCGCTTCAGCAGACACTCTTTCTGATAGATCTCGCTGTTGATTGTGCCTGTAGTGACGAAAGATTTACTCTTTTTGCCACACCTGCAAATTGCTTGTCACTCAAGGTATTTTTTGGGAAATTTCGATGCTTACTACGTTCTGAAATGCTCAGCTGTAGCATTTCTGGCCATAGCAGAATAAAAAGCCAGCCCTGAAAGCTTCTTGAAATCCTCCAGGACATAAGTTTAATCGTCCATAACAACGCATGAAAACTTCGTCAAATATTCGCAGTACAAACGTCGAGCCCGTGATTTTGCTGCTAGTTCTGTTTGTCGTTTCGATTTGGAACTGTTTTTACTTTATACGACTTAAGTCCCAAATGTTGTTTTGATTTTTGAACAAAACCAGGTGACATCCCTATTTTACGAGCCACCGTTCGAATGGAGAGATTTGGGTTTTTCGTTAATATCCTTTTCACCTTTCGGTCCATGACAGGATCGGCGCGTCCAATGTTTTTGTCACTTCTCGGTTTCCTCTCCACCGTCAAACGTTCCGATGATGATTTGAGCACATCGTGAACAGTGGATTTAGGCAAATCCAATGTTTTTGCAAGGTCCCGTATTGACAAGTCAGGATTTGCCGTACGCCCGTACAAAATTCGTTCACGCACTTGTTTTTCTTTCGTCGCCATCTTGAATACTAAACATGAAATGTAAACATCAATCATAGTCTTTTTCATCATAGACTCTCAGCTATACCACAGTGAAATTTTTCATTCCTACGTGCAATATTTCAAAAGTTACAATGATTTGAAGGTGTCCGGATTAATGTGGATACAGACCTTACAAGAATGGTATGCTGAGTTCAGATCGATCGAAAAATATTGAGCAATTGTCAAGCGAAAACTTCGAGGTTGCGGTTAAGAAGTGACAAATGCACAACAAATGCGGTTAAAGTTCGCCGGTACAGTGTCACCAGCGACTGTGCAGATCATGATGGCATCGATCACAAGTAAAGTGAGACAGTTCGTTCGAAACGGTGAAATCTAGACAAAATAGTCAAAAGATCGAAAGTAACATTTGTAAACAATGACATCTATCGTATTTTTCTGGGATCTGCTTGTTCCCACAACCAAAATAGCATCAGAAATAGATAGAGGGAGATATTACCTTTCCATCGGTAGTGGATATAAATGTTAGCAACCTGGCGTTTCCAGGAAATTTACGTTATAAGTCATTGTTTACAATTGTTCCTTTCGACCTTTTGACTATTTTGTCTAGAAATGTAATAACTTGTTATGTATCGTTTAAAAGCTGAATAAATACCCCTTTGTTTGACGTTTCATCAGCCTTGTATGTTGATTAAATCTTGAGTTATGTTCACTTAAATGCGTCCAAATTTACTATGAATCTAACACGGCAACAACAGGACTGCCCACCTTAACCAGCATTTGAATCATCCCTCGGTTTTCCCAAGGTTAGCCGACAGATGAAACAATCCGCACGGTCTTTTTTTTTTATCTAAACTGCAACCCCACGCCAGACCATCGCTACAGTTAAGTCTTTTGTGATCTTCATCGTTGTATTCCCGTCCGATGACAGAACATTTATCTCGTATTCAAACAGCAGCAGTTCAGGTTTGCTCTATTTGTCCAGCTTTACCGCTTACTGTCGTGCTGTATACTTTGTTTATGTGTTTGTGTACGTATATTAGCAAGTGGAATTATAGCGCCACTTTCCCAAGAAGACGAAGTTTACACAGCATCAGCATGTGACGAGCGTAGAATCCACGCGCTCCCGCGCTATCTTCCGATGCGGATCTTTGCGTCTGTTCTCCGTTCGGAACAATCTTGCCTCTGTCCTGTCTTTCGACGTTTGATTAGTGAAGAACCGACAGAATTTCACTTTCAGCCGCAATCAAATTGGTCGTCACGGTCTTCTTCCGGGGTTTGAATGAATGTGTGGTTATTGCTGAGGCTGTCACAGAGCACAGATGTCAACGATCTGCACCAGCAGCAAACAACAACCAACGGTGCGGTGCGTAGATTCGTTGTCATCGATCTCCGGCAAGGTCTCCCACTCAGCACTGGGCCTGTATGTGCGGCAGCTTGTTTGAATTTCAATTTCGCGAAAGAGGCAGGAGGCAAGATAAAGGAACAGAAGTCACCTCAGCGAATCATGCAGCATCATCTTTGCAATCTTCGGGTTGTCATAGACAACATGGTATTCGTGTTTGGCGCGTTTCCTCGTGCCATGCGTGAGTGTGTTGACTTGCTTTTTGTTTTGGTTGTGCCATGGTTGAAGTGATGAGTGTGGTTTGGACTCCGCACAATGTTGCGAAATAATTTTGATCGAGAAAGATTCCTCTGGAGAACGACGAGCTGTGTAGCTTCTGTGAATAAATATTCAAGCTTGATCTCAACGATCTAGGAAAAAAATATACTCCCACAACTTTCGCAAAACTTCGAGTTCCTCTCCTCTAAAGTGTCACAAGTGATCTCATACCAGCGCAAGCAAATGCAAATTTGCCAATTTACCCACCAGCAAATCCCCTTGATCCGAGTCAAGGTCGGGTTACTTCATACGAAACGTTTAGAGAGCGAGTGCGATTTTAAGAGCGTCCCAGACCGCCTACCACATCATGTCTTGCCGACCGACGACTTGGCCGAAAATGTATTAGAGCGATTATGAGAGAGTCTCGTGCTCCGTTGAATGAAAACGGTGTCCGCTGGGCATGATGTCGCACATTTGTCTCATTCATCTTTTTTTTTTTATTACAAAATGTTTGGCGAATCGAACAGTTTCTATACGAAGTGAAACGAGTTCTGGCAGTCGTCCTTCTCCTCCCTCTCCTGAAAATGGGGCGATGATTCGGGATAGGCAAATCGAGGAGTGTGTCATGGATCTAATTGGTATGCCGGCTTGGTCAAGGCTAGCTTTCGAAGAGTGCTTCTCCATTAGTATGTGTGCATGTCGCTATAAGAGGAAACAAATTGATTTGGATGAAAGAAGCCCCATCGTAGCAGGCCACGCGGCTGGATAAATACTTGAGCTAGGGGATGAATGATTGAAAGCTATTAGTTACTGTAATAGTGTATGATTTGGGGCACAAACAAAAAACAAATGTGTCGTTCAGTGGACTAGAACGTACGGGACTTTGTTGCGAAGAGCGATACCAGATGGCTGATTTGGTGTCATTGAACGAGATATTTATGTGATCGAACTTTTCATGCTCTGGTTGATCTTGGGCATTGTTGAATTTTAGGGAAGATCTCTATGTTATCAACTGGGCTGGGATTAGCAATTGATTATCTAGCATAAACATCAGTTTGAGAGAGCTGATTGGGATCAATATCGAACATTTATGGAATACAACTTTGATACTAATGTTCCATTGCAAACAAACAATGAAATAATAATGCTCTTGAATATCTAGCTTTTTCAATAGTTATAGCAAGAGATGCTTCAGTGCCTAAATGAGAGGTAAAATTCGATTCAGTTATAAATGATGACGATCTTTAGCTCTTGATTCGTCTGAAAAATGTACGTAGACTTCAATATCAAAGAACACGTGATCCCGCTATGAAAGTCATATGGCGAGATTTACAAAAACAAATTAAAAAACGCTCTTCTGCCCTGAGGAAATGTTTGAAGATAATGAGTCTAAATTAGATCCGAGTTGCAAACCTTTCTGGAAACTCTCTAAAATCTTGAAAAACCTTCAAAAGCCTATACTTAGGCGCTGGTATAGACTTTTGAGGGGTTTTCAAGATTTTAGAGAGTTTCCAGAAAGGTTTGCAACTCGGATCTAATTTTGACTCATTATCTTCAAACATTTCCTCAGGGCAGAGAAGCGTTTTTAATTAAATTCCATAATTTCAGTTTGGGACTTACTAGTCTTATTGAGGATTCGGTTTCCAGGGAGTATCTAAATATTTTCTCTCAAGAAAATAGTTTCGATGATTCTTGGGGAACCGATTTGGATGAAGTAAAAACTATAACTAAAAAATTTCAAAATATGAGTACACCAGGTGATGATGGAATTTTCTATATCCTCATCAAAAACTCGCTGAGAGTACTTTGTCTTTCATGGTTTAACTATTTAACAGATGTTTGCATCTGGCATACTTTCCAGATAAATGGAAAAATGCAAAAGCCGTACCAATTTTGAAGCCAGACAAAAATCCGACTGAAGCTTCTAGCTACCGACCGATCAGTTTGCTCTCTTCAATAAGTAAGCTTTTTGAAAAAATAATTTTGAATAGAATGATGCTTCACATTAATTCAAACTCAATTTTTGCTGATGAACAGTTTGGATTTCGCCATGGGCATTCAACTACGCATCAACTTTTGCGAGTTACAAATTCAATTCGTTCAAACAAAGCTGAAGGCTGCTCCACTGGAGTTGCTCTTCTAGACATGGAAAAAGCATTCGACAGTGTTTGACATGAAGGTTTGAATGCAAAACTGAAAAAAAAAAACAATTTTCCGCTTTATATCATGAAATTAGTCCAAAACTACTTAACTGATAGAACTTTGCAAGTAAATTATCAGAATTCTAAATCTGTTCAATTGCCCATTAGAGCTGGTGTTTCTCAAGACAGCATTCTTGGGCCAATACTATATAACATTTTCACTTCAGATCTCCATTTTTTACTTCGGGGTGTCAAAAATCTTGGTTTGCTGATGACACAGGCATTTCCGCTAAAGGAAAAAGTCTTCGTGTTATATCCAGGAGGCTACAAAAAAGCTTGGACATTTTTACAGATTATTTTCAAAAATGGAAGATTTCTCCTAATGCTTCCAAAACTCAACTTATAATATTCCCACACAAGCCTAGAGCAGCATTTTTGAAACCAAGTAATAGTCATATGGTCACTATGAACGGAGTTTCAATTTCTTGGTCAAGTCAAGTAAAATATCTTGATCAAAAATTAACTTTTAAAGATCACATTGAGGGCATTCAAGCCAAATGTAATAAATGTATAAGAAGTTTATATCCTCTAATAAACAGAAAATCCAAACTTTGTTTAAAGAACAAACTTCGAATATTCAAACAAATTTTTAGACCGGTCATGCTTTATGCTGTGTCAATATGATCTAGTTATTGTGCAACTAGGAAAAAAGCACTTCAAAGAATTCAGAACAAAGTTCTGAAAATGATTTTGAAGCTGCCACTCTGGTTCAGTACTATTGAATTACATAGAATTTAAAACGTTGAGACTCTAGAAGAAATCTCGAGTAATTCATGATTAGGGCCTAAAAGCCATTTGTAAACAATGATTTTAAATGTTGATCCCTCACGAATTACGAGAATCCTTCTATATCCAGCTATTCCATATGGTAGAACTAACATTCTTCTACCAGATGCTGCTTCATTTCACGAGAATGATTTAAGATTCAAGAGAAATCGACATTTACAGTCATTGTTTACAAATGGCTTTTGGGCCCTTAACATGAATTACTCGAGAAATGTCCAACAAAATAATTCATAATCTTAGACAAAAATCATTGCAATCTTCAATTGCCATGATCAATTCTCTCTATAGATAACTAGTTTATTACATGATTAGGTATTTGTATGACTCAAGATGATTTGTATGGCTCCGCAGATGATATTGTCATAATAGTACCCGGTAGATATGACTGTACCATCTCTAACAGAATGCAAAGTGCTCTTAATTATGTCTCATCGTGGTGTGATAGGGAAGGTTTGATCATAAATCTTTCCAAAACTACTATTGTGCCGTTTACAGGAAGGAGAACATATCTGTTTGAAAACTTAAGTCTGAAGGGTACGGACTTGAAACTATCCAATACAGTCAAATATTTTGGAGTATTCCTTGACAGTACACGAAACTGGAACTTTCATTTAGAGCAGACAAACAACAGAGCGACAAAACATCTATGGATAGCTAAAAAAACATTTGGTAAGCAATGGGGACTAAAGGATTTATTCGGAAATTATGAAACCTATGCTGCATTGGTCTGGTACAGACAGACAAGGTTAGAAAAACTTCAAAGGCTAGCAACTAGTTCAATTACTGGTGCAATGAGAAGTATACCAACAAAGGCTCTAGATGCATTGCTTTTCATGGTACCACTGCATCAATACATAATATTAGAAGCTAACTAAAGCGCTCTAAGGATCAGAAGGTTTGTGAACCTTTTCGAAGGTGATCTTATAGGACATTCTTTAGTAATGAACAACAAAGATTGGATGGAGAAAAAAATACAATTTTGACTGTTCGTATCAAGTTATTAATCCTGGACGTGATTCGTGGGAACGAGGTGGCCCACCTCCGTCTACGATCGATTGTATTTTATACAGACGGTTCAAAAATAAACAATCAAGTGGGAGCAGGTTTAATTGGCCTAGGGATTAACATATCAATTTCAATGTGTTAGTGCCCAACTGTACTCCAAGCTGAAATTCAAGCAATTCTGGAATGTTCTGTTATATGCTTACGCAGAAACTATAGGTATTCAAATATATGCGTTATGTCAGACAGTCAAGCAGCTCTAAATGCTTTAAAGTTAGCAACAGGCAATTCCAAGCATGTTTGGAAATGTGTTCATTCACTTCAAAAGTTGTCTTGTAGTAATCGAGTCAATTTGTACTGGGTTCCTGGCCATAGTGGAATTGATGGAAACGAGAGAGCTGATGAACTAGCAAGACTCGAATCGCTCATCAGTTCGGAGGACCTGAACTCTTTTGTGGTTTATCTTCCTCTTCACTTAGAATGGAGATGAATGCCTGGGCCGATATCACTTGAAGCTGATAGGAAAACTTCAAGATGATTCATGCCGATTTTGTGACATGGATAGAGTAGACTCGAAAAACATGTTATGCCACTGCCCGGAAATCTCCGACAAAAGATTTAAGTTCTTCAGCAAAGAGCTACTAGAACCTTCTGAGATCAGTAAAACAAACCCCATTACGGTAGTACACTTTAGTCAGTGTGTTATACCGCCCTGAGACAACGCTTTCAGTCAAACATTGGCGATCACTTCAAGCCAAAGTGATGCGTTATGCTGACAATATCTAATACAAAAAACTTGGCCGCAGTGATAAAGATACCTGACATGAAAAAAATTACTCAAGAAACACATTTTTGTTTACAAAACACATCGAATCTGCTGGATTTTCTGAAGTATTAAGTGCTCCTCCGATGCAACAAACTGCGTTAATAAATCCTGGATTTCAAATCTCTGGAGGAAAAATATCAGGATTCACATATCAGACTCAAATTTCTTTAATTTTAAAGAAGAAAAAAGTATTCCAACTGAAATAACCATTTTCCACTCTGACATGCCACAGTAAGAGCATCATCGTCCTATGATTGCTCCGGTTATATTTGCTGCAAAGTTTGGCCAAGTTGATTCCACTAAATCGTTCTTCACTGACGGATCATTGATAGAGGAGTCAGCAGGCTTTGGTATATTTAATGAAATTTATAGCGCCAATCGTAAACTTCAAGCTTCTTGTTCCGTATATGTCGATGAATTAGCAGCAATACACTTTACGCTAGAAATTGTTGTCTCATCAACACCGGATCAGTACTTCATTTTCACGGATAATCTCAGTTCTATAGAGGCTATTCGCTCATGAAAATACAGGTGCTTCTAAGTGCTTTATCTTTGCGTTATTTTATGATCACCTTTGTATGGCCCTCATCTCCTTGTTCAATTCCGGGCAATGAGAAAGCGGAGTCGCTTGCAAAGGTGGCCGCTATGGAAGGCGATATTTATGATCGACAAATTGCCGTCATCGAATTTTTTCCTAATTTTCGTCAACAGTCACTCGTCAGCTGGCAGTATAAATGGAGTAAAGAAGATTTGGGGCGATGGCAACATTCTATCTTCCCAAAGGTGTCGAAGAAATCTTGGTTTAGGGGGATGGATGTGGGTCGAGACTTCATTCTTTGTGTAACCTGTCTATCGGTTACATTAGTTTAATTTGAAAATTTTGTAAATAATTTAATTTTTGTATATATATTAATTTTTTTACTTTTCTATTTTAAATTTTCTATTTTGATATAAATTATTCTTTATGAAATAGTATAAACTGAACCAAAAAAGAAATATGTGAATTGAAATAATTGAATTATAATCGAATAATATATCCTATTTCCCATCCTTGGCATCCCTATTCTCCAATTTACTGTGTCAACCATTACGCGCTATTCAGTGCGCTCCCACAGTCGACCCTTACTGTCGATGAGATGGCTCCCATACCATTATACGGAGTCAGCTGATATAAGCAGCTGTTATTGCCGGTGTCCGAGCTGACTAGTAGGTACCAATGTTTTTCGTATCTATACAGTTGGGAAGTCGTCACACGCACTCTGTCCAGCAGTGAAGTGAGCCCAGCGAAGCAATATCGCAAACCAGAACCCAGCGGAGAACCCGGAGCACCGTAGCCGCCATTCGACATCTACAACCTATTGGACGGAAGACAATGTCAATACCGGTAAAGTTCCCTACCCTACCTTCCTTTCCTACCCCTACATGAATAAAAATTAAAAAGAAATTGAATTCTTGGACATAATAATTCGCCTTTTCTATTTTGATCTCATCCCTTTCTCCTATTCTTTCTTTTACTCCACCTTGGTAACGGTTTGTATGGGAAGTTTTTCCGCCCAATTCCTCGGAGCCAGTATACGACCCTGAATTCCAGGAAAAAGCCTGAAAGGGAAAAAAAAAGAAAATCCTCAGTGAAAAGGCCGATCTGGCAAGTGAAAACTAACATTTGAACGCTCATTTATACCGGGTTGGGCTTAGCGACAGCAATCTCTGTGAATATGGACAAAGCAGTTAGGACGCAGATCACGTTATTTGGTCTTGTGCTGGTCGTGTAGTCAGATCGGAGCTTTATGATTCCTTTAGGGCACGAGGTAGACAACCCAATGTGCCAATTCGAGATATTTTGGTTGTACGTAATTTGGAGTACATGAAACTCATTTATGTGTTTTTGACTAACATTAGCCTTACATTGTAGTTAGTTTAACCTGTATCTTTACAATAAGTTTTTTCTGATCTGTGTATGTGTGTGTTTTTTTTCTTTCTCAAAAAATTTTCAAGTCAAAAGAAAACCACAAATTGTACAGTTATATGTGTTTAGATAATTTTGTGTTATGTAAACCATACTTTGAATATCCACCCTCTTTCCCATCCGTAATTTTTAATTCCTATTAACTCCTCCTATCTTTAGTTTTAAGATAAATGATTTATAAAAATATGAAAATTTGGCTCTGTTAAGTTGATTCGATTGAGCATGTACAAATAAATGATTAATAAAAAAAGCCACAGTAGGTTGAGGACAAAACTAGCGTTGGAATAGCAAAAAAAATATATCAACGGAGCATTCTGCAGTACAAAATCTTTAGATGAGGAAGTCTTTTTAAAATTTCGGAACATTTGCTGGAGGTGTTTGCAATTGATTGAAGTTCATATGCAATTTTTTTTCCAAAAAATTATGGAAACTGAAACAGGAATATGGCTGTATAGAGTGTCAAGCTGCACGTTGGTACAAAATCCGAAATTAGAAAGAATAATTTGCATTCACTTTTTCACTAGTGAAATAGTGAATGGAAATTGTTGTTCTCACTATAGCCGGGAAATCCGTTCTGTAGGTGGAGACTGGCGGAGCTGAGCTGCAAGCCACCCGACAGGTCATAGATTGCGAATCATGAAGGGCCTTCAGATATGGAGGTTAGCTGCGAATTAAATAAGCATCCCCGGACAGGTAGCGAGGGCTGCCCAGGATGTAAGGAGGAGGGGGGGGGGGGTCTTAGCAGTTGCTGGACTCTGTTGAGTTTCTTCCAATATTCCACAAATATCCGAAAGCAGGCATTGGAAGCCGAGTCACCTTGCTAGTTTACAAAACACATCGAAGTCCAAGCCTCCACCAACTTGAGCGTTTATTCTCCATGCCATGGGTGGCTCAAAACAGCGTCTGTTCTCCATGTTAGGGGTAACCGATCATCGTCTTCGTGCCAGTTTGGGGCTCTTAACAGACCTGTGCACGATAGTCCTCCTGCGAGGCAGGAGGTTGGTGCAGGCCTTACAAGTCTGCCGTAAAAAATAATAGTAATGGAAGCATACGATGTATATACGGGCCGGAACAATAACCATAGACCAAGGCAACGAAAGACAAAAAAAATACGATTAGAAACTTTGAACATGGAACTGAAAGTCCCTCAATTTCTGGGGAATTATTCGCATTCTTTCCAACTTATTGAGGGTCCGCAAGCTCGACATTGTATTGAAAATGAACCCACGTGTCTGTTTTCCAGGTTTTGCTTATAGTTGGGGCTTGGATTTAATATAAGCTTACTTGAGGTGATAGGTGAGGTGGTGTAGAATTGAAATAAAAAATCTGTCTCGTATACTTTTTGACATAACACAATAGCTTATTCTGTAACGTTGTTCATAAGTAATTTTAAGGTAAGTCATAAGTCTATTGTAGCAATAGAAAGGGTCAATTTGGCGGTATAAGCTAAAGGTGGTCATCAAAATATATTTTGCATAACTTCTTCTTTTAAAAGTTTACGAAAAAGTTTTCTGGTGTGAAACGACAATAAATTCATTCAACTTTCTGCTGTACTTTTATTCTTCTGAACATTGCCGACCTTGTTTTTCTTTATCTTAATTTTGTATTTTGTTCTTATCTCTTCTGTTGGAACAATCATTTTTCTGATTCCGCTTCAAACCTAACCTTGCCGAACTTGTACAGCGCTGCTGGAACTGCTTGCCTTCTCGCTGGTGGCGCCATAGTTGCGATGCTACGAACGAACGAGATACGATGCGCACGGCACGAAAGTCAAACGATAAATGAAGCGAAAATAAGCCGAAATTTGCTTTCCACTCTCTGTGCTAGCAACGAAAGCCCCACCTCCATGCCATATTATCAGTAATAAATGGAATACAAATTCACACTCGTAGCGTGCCCGCGGATCCTCTTTTAGGTCAGTCGGTAAAGGCGCAGCTATAAAGCAACAACGTGCTGGAAGTGGCTCGGTTCGATTCCGGGTCTGGTCTAGGAATTTTTCGTAAGAGAAAATGTCTCGACTCTTTGGACATAGGGTATGATTGTACTTGCCACACAATCATACTTATGCAAAAATGGTACCCGGCATCGAAATCTCTTAATTGATAACTGTGGAAGTGCATTTAGAACGCTTAGTTGAGGGCAAGCATGGTAGAGGTAACGGCAGTCGTGTTGGGTACCTGACGGCGGAAGTTTGTGGACCTCGCCGGTAATGCAGCTCGTGACACCAAACGAAATCCGTGTCATTGCGTGCTACTTGCAGCTGGCCATCCGGAACGACGAATAGCTCAATAAGTACGTGTGACGATTTCCCAGGGTGGATTGAACATTAACGGGGGAAAACCCAGAAAACACAGAAGAAGTTGGAAGACCAGCAACAGCAGTAAGGAGAGAATCTCGAAGAAGACTCAACCCGACTCATCCGTTCGTTTCAGGACGACCAACTTAAGTTGAGAAAAAAATGTCTCTTTTGATAATTTTATTAGTGAAATGACCTCAAACTATAGTCAGGGCGGAAAACGAAGTACCCTGCTAGTCGTTGCTATCCAGCGTGAAGTAGGTCTCCCTTAGTAGCCCACTCGTTGCCATTCAGTTGAGATAACATAAATATGACTTGCTTAGTCATAATTAAGTTACTATAACTAATTATGACCGTAGTGTACTACTTGGGACGTCACCCTCCATTACGACGTAACGCTTCGCCAGGAAGATGTTTTTTCCCTTCTGGGTGGGGTTGCTTGTTGTTCAAACATGGCCGGCGTCGACTAACGCATAACTATGTCAATCTTGCCCAGGTACTTCTTCACCGTTTGGTCGGTTCACCAACATCTCGGTCCAAGACGTCCCTAGTAACACACTTGTTGCCATTCGGTTGAGAAAACATAAATATGACTTACTAAGTCATAATCAAGTTACTACAACTAATAATGACCGTAGTGTGCTACTTGGGGTGGAACGATGAGGTCATCTCGCCCAGGACCTTCCTCTTCGGCGTTTGCTACGGTCGCGACGCACTGTCGGGCAGTTGAAATTAGCCTTACGTTCGATGCTCTCGCTTTTTTCGGATGTTTTAAATGCCGAATCGGCTATATGTTCAACGGTGTTCAACGGTTCAACAGCTGTTACATTGTAAACAACAGTGTTGCTACGATGTGGAACGTCAAGATCTGAACTGAAGGAAAGTTTTGAGTACCATAGGTATGCTAGAAATACTGAAACATGTATATTAAAGTTTTATGATGCACCGTAGGGCTATTGCAACTCATAAGTACGGTGGAAACATCGTAAATAGCTTTGTTGATCATTTAGAACATTAATATATGTAATCAAGGATAGATAAGTGTACCGTAGTTATTCTAGTAAAACCGTTATATTTCGATTACAGTGTTATGATGTTCCGTGGAGCTATTTTCAACACATGCACTGGAAATTAATTTTAGTTTATATTATGAATCTATTCGTTGTTTTCTGCAACGAACCTGATTTGTACGTTTTATGAAAGACACAGAAAGAACATTGGTGCACTGTTAGAGAACAATTCAAAGATCAACGTATATTTAGTTACAAATTAAAAATAAACGTCTCTCTGTTGGTTGAATGGATGTACGACAAATCTCGAAATGTAATGGAAAATAATCCTGTATTTCCTGTATCCTGTAATGATCCCGTGGTTGATCTCAGTAGCCATGGTTACTCGTTAGACGATACTTGATTAATGGGTTTTTAACTTTGGCATATATAAATTATTCCCACCCATTCGACCAGTAAAACCAGCATGCATGAGTACGATAGAAGAGAAGAAGCGATTGGCTGTTCTTCACGAATTTCGTGCATTATACAAAAAGGTATGTAATAGCATTCCACCAGATAAAAAGCAATATGAAGGTTTCATACAATATACGTGACCTTTGTTCTATGTACAAAATTCATGTTTACGAAACGAGTCAAAGCTAATTTACGATATCAAATTTTCTGGGTAAGAACGGTTGAGGCATCGTAAATAGCCTTGTTGATCATGTAGAACATCAAGATCTGTATTCAAGGATAGTTTGGAGTACCGTAGGTATTCTAGAAATACTGTGATAAGTCTATCACAGTGTGACGATGTTCCCTGGAGCTTTTTCAACTAATAAGTATGGACGCCTTATTGATCATATAGTTGATGTTCTATCAGAATGAATGATCAGAACTAAAGGATTGTTTGGAAGGTCTAGAACAACTTGAAAAAAAAACCAATTTCTTCGCAAATGTTATTCTTTTAATAATTTTTATCACTTTATGTAGACCATAAATTATGTTAAACCACGGCATAGGCTTAGAGCCTATGCTTACAAATTCGGAGAAATATTTTTCGCAATTGTTTTCATAAACCGAAAAATGTGTTTTAATTTTTCAGATGACACCACAGTTTGAAAGAATAATGTATTTTTGTTTGCGTAATATTGCTTTGGTTTGCAATTGAACGAGAGAAAATTTTACGGGTGTGCTAAGGCTCATCATTTATTTTTCTGTGAATCCCATTTAAAAAAAAATAAGTCCCAAATTAGTCCCAATTGTAGACCCATAGTCCGTCAATAGGGCCACTTCCCCATTCAACCTTGTACTATATTCTTCATAAATGTCCATCAATTCATTTTTGTTTTCTTCATATTTTCAGGTTGGTACACATCTATAAACAATGATATTGCCATGAATTAACAAGATATACCAGAGCTGTATACAGGTAATATATTCAACAATAATTCTTTATTTTTCTACATGTCGTTTTATCAAGAGAGGTCGGGAAAGGGTACAAAGAGTAGAGTAACTATTACACTCACGCGATTTTTACATAAATCTAATAGCCTTGATAAATCTGGGTAAGTGCGAGCTTTTTAGTGGAATATCAGTTACTAGAAAATGAGAAGAAAAATTAGTAATTTCCATTCAATTCCAACTACCTTTGTTGCTTATCTTGACCGATACGCATATTTTGTCTACGTTATGCAGACTTCTTCAGTGTCGGGTACTTATACTTGACTTGAGTATTATCGCGAGTATTAATACACGACATTGAAGAAGTCTGCACATGGTATTGTATGAAGGGGCCAAACACGGGTTGGCTGGATCGATAGGTAATATCACTTATACGTATCCATAGTGATATAAAGAACGGGAATTCATCCATTGGTAGTGCGATAATAACGTAGATTTCATCGATGTAATCTAAATCCACCCAATTGCCCGCAGTTCCGGCCCATCGAGAGATTTTGGGCAATAATGAAGTGGAACCTTAAAAAAGTGGAAAAACGGCTCGGGACGCGCCTCAAATGACCAAAATGTGGAACAAATGTGCAAAGGAAGTTGACTCCGGAGGTGTGCAGCGTTTGATGGGAGGAATAAAGAAGAAGGTGCGAATTTTCATTAGAAACGAAGAGAAATGATTTGTATTGATATGTTTTTCTTAAAGTACAGTGAATTATCTTTGTTTTGATGTACGTACGTCAATCCGTTACCGAGGTACAGATGATTTTATTATTCCGGATTCTAAATGGACAAAGCTTTATGAAAATGGTATCGGATTTGTTTCCGTGCTCTAAGCTCAGTAGATTTATTTATGATTTCTTATGACCCGGTTGAAACAAATATTCCACCATTACATGACTCTGAATCTGTTCAGGGTGAACTCGAACCGATAATCAATGTCCATACCCACACAGATCCTGACCGGAGTCAATGTGAATCTTATCTCCAAACAACCAATGAAACAAGTTCACTTTCAAAGCCATTGAAAAAGCGATAATCTCATACCCAATAAGGAGACCGGTTCCCAATGTACTGTGACTGTGCAGGCAACTCTCCTGCTTTCGTTTGAGTCCATTCGTGAATGCCCATTGCCTATGTTCCGGTTAATTTAATTGCCTATTAGCATCGTTCCCGTTCCTATGTACTGGAACAGGTTCAAGCTGCAAGTGGAATTTCAATTTGTTAAGATAGACAAAAGGATGGGAATCAGGGCTGGAAAATGTGATTTTCAATGAAAAATTTTAAACAATTGTCACCTAACTACGTTTTGAAATCTCATCGGGCAAGTAAACGATTATTGAGATTTCATTCTTTATCTCATCGAATTTTTCGGCATGATGGAACGTGACCCCGTTTTAGCATCGCAATTACAAGCACATTTATTAGTATTATTATTACTATCATCTCTAAACTTTACATCTAATTCCCATTTTATCTATAACTTGTAATTTTCACGTGAACTAGTTAGGAGACAAAATCATATGGAGCATTTCCGGCCAGAATAGCGAACTGGTTGGACCCTACTCTCTCTGATTTGAAAGGAATTTTGTCCAAATGTTGGTTCCTACCCAAAATTGCGTTCATCATAAAAAAATCCAAACTTATCTTGGAATAATTTTCTATAAGGGCGTATTTAAAATGTGAATTTTATTTTTTCCAATTTTTTTCTCTGATCTAAATATCGTCTTGGAAAAAGTTGTAGGTAATGAAGTCTAGACAAAATAGTCAATAGGTCGAAAGTAACATTTGTAAACAATGACCTCTTGCGTATTTTTCTGGGATCTGCTTGCTCCCACAACCAAAATAGCACCAGAAACAGATAGAAGGACTTATTACCTTCCCATCGGTAGTAGATATAGATGTAAGAAACCTGGCATTTCCAGGAAATTTACGTTTTAAGTCAATGTTTACAATTGTTCCTTTCGACCTTTTGACGATTTTGTCTAGAAGTGTTCTTCAAGAAAAACAAGAAAAAAAATCGTAAATTCATGCTTAAAAAGCATAAAACGTTGATTTTCTCAAAGGACTTTCCCTTCGATCCTTCTAATTTTTTTAAATAGCTGAAGTTATTTCCATAAAACTGGTGAGGAGTTCAAGATGGTCACTTCTTAAAATTTTTAAATTTTTTTTTTTAATATTCAGGAGTTTTTTGAAAATGTTTCAAATGCTAATCTTTTTATTAAAATTTACCGAAAATAGATTTCTTGCATAATTTTTTATTAAAAAGCATATAAAAATCTGTTTTCGCAAGTCTAGCTGTTCTCAAGTTATTGCGAATTTTAATAGCAGAAATTTATCTTTTGTATTTTTCATAATAGATTATTAAAAAACAGGCATTTTTTTCTCAAACACGGTGGCAGTCAGACTTATCCTTTTCTGTTTGGACGCGATGGAAAAGAATCAAGTTGGTGCTTTTGAATATGTGTTTCGGATTGTTTGTTTAGGGAGAGAAGAAGCAGTATTTAATACAATGTTGTTTGTTTTTTTTTCATTAAATTTATTACATATCAGATCATTTGAATACATTAAATAATTTAGGTTCATCATTTAAATTAGAAAATACCTTAACTGCAATTTGGTTATTTGAAACTGGAATGTAAGAATTGTAGTTTCCAGGAATTTGTGTCGCTTTTAATACCTTTTCGGCCTCTTTCAATATTTGTTTCATGATCCTTTTTGTGATTATTCGTGGGCGTGCGTCCGTGCGTGTGTGTGTGTGTGTGTGTGTGTGTGTGAGAGAGAGAGAGAGAGAGAGATGGGTGTATTTCTTTCGAATTTCTGTTTTCTCGCATTTCTGCACTTTTTCCAAAAACCAGCAGAACTTCTCAATTTTTCAACCGATTTTCATCATTGAGCCCTTATTTTCTTCCTTTTATTCTTTGGCTTTAAGCAACATATGTGTTGTGTAACAGCAATAACGTCAGTAGCAGATTCTATTTCTGACAGGAGTAAATTTCCATCTCTGACAGGAGTAAATTTTTTATACTGTTGGCACACATACAACTTTGGAAAATCAGCTGTTAGGCTTAAAATTAAGTCCATTGTAAAATAAATTTATAAGTTCCCGATCCACCAAACTGTGAAGTTCGGTTTTTCTGACCATCATCGCGAATAAAAACTTTTTCAAAGTGAAGTCATTTGTTTTTCTGGTCAATAGCAACCGCAGTGAGTGTTCTCCAAAAAGTAGGACTGAGATCACGACTATTCCGGCAACCTCCCGAACCGCTGTCCAACAATATGCAATATATTTTTTTGTTGACATTATTTGTGGTTTTAATCATATGTTTAGCACAATTGTTTTTACAAATCTCCATAAGAAAAATCACGAAAAATTATATACGGTAGGGAACGACTTAAGCACCCCGTGACCCTATTCCAAGCACGGAGTAAACGTTAACCTAACGTTAACAACGCTCATTTTTTGCAGTACGGTGCTTCACTAGATGGTGCACCATACTGCAAAAAATGCGCGTTATTGGTTAATGTTAACCCCGTGCTTGGAGTAGGGTCTTTTCTTTATTGTCGTCAATCAGGAGTATACCATATGTTACATTTTGTTCTTAATCCTAGTTATACTACAGGTAATAAAATACATAAGATTAGTTTAAATAGTGCCTGGTTTACATTATTCAAATGGCATGACCATTTCGTGTACATTAAATACTTAACTTCATAACTTATCGATCAATGCCTAGCTTACCTTGAAAAGAATGTTTGCGTAAGAGTGTTTTCATTCATTGTAATATCAATTCTTTCACAATTTGCATTGTAGCAAGACATCATTTTGTTCAAAGGCCCATTTTTGGCATAGGCTGTTCTATGATTGCTAATATAAAAAAGATTTCTGATTCTGAGCGGGCGGATAGGAACATAAAAATTTATATTTTCTAATATCTCAGAGGAATTGACCCTTTATGCAATGACATCATTTATAAATGTAATCTCTTTTGTAATCTTTCTAAATTGATGAATAAACATCGTGATTCATAGGACGGCAGCGGAAAGGTAGTCCAACCAAACTTACGTAGAGCAAATTGTACAAATTTTTTTTGAACTGGTTCATTTCGACTATTATGCGTTTCTTGATATGGGGCCCAAACAATGCTGCAGTATTCAAGTAGGGGTCTTACAAGCGTTACATATAGTGCTTTGATCGTATAAGGATCGTTAAAGTGCAAACTAAATCTTTTAATAAACCCAAGCATGTTGCTTGATCTATAAATAATGCTGTTCTAACAAACAAAAGTTAGCTTAGAGTCGAGTATTACACCTAAGTCTCTCACCTGGCTGCATCTTTCAATATTATTCTGTCCAAGACTAAAAGTTTTCTGTATTGTTGTTTGCTTTCTTGTCAATGATATTGAATTACATTTTTTCACATTAAGTTCTAGCAAAGTCTTCCTACACCAGTTGTGGAAGTTGTCAGCATCATGTTGACAATCTTCCAGATCGGTTGTGTTACCTATTTCCATAAAAAGTTTCATATCGTCTGCATATATAGAAACATTTAGGCGTTTCAATATGTGCTCCACATCGTTGATAAATAAAATAAACAGTAGTGTACCCAAATGAGAACCTTGTGGTACCCCGGCTGTGACGTTAACAATTTTAGAAAAATTTCCTTCATATCTTACTAGTTGCGTCCTTTTTGTCAAGTATGACTCGATCCATTCTAGTAATCTAGGATTGAAACCTAACTTAGATAATTTGAAAAGCAACAGTTGTATATTAACTCTGTCATATGCTTTACTAAAATCAGTATAAAGCGCTTCTACGTAATTCCCTTTATCCATTGCGTTTAAGGAAAATGTTAAAAATTGATCGAATTAGTAGCTGTTGATCAACAAAACTGACGTATAGACAATGACGTCGGAACTATACCAAAAAGAGTGTCTCCAAAAACGAATTTTGCCGTTCATTCGATCCCACGACCATCCCGTAATGTTTTGGCCAGATTTGGCAAGCTGTCATTACACCAAAGTCGTTCAAGAATGGTATGCAGAGAAAGGGGTCCAGGTTGTTCCGAAAAACCTTAACCCACCCAACTGCCCCCAGTTCCGCCCTATTGAGAAATACTGGGCAATCATGAAGAGGAGACTCAAGGCAAAGGGAAAGGTTGTCAAAGACATCAATCAGATGAAGACCTGGTGGAATAAGATAGCAAAAACGATGGACGAAGAAGGTGTGCGCCACCTAATGAGCCGTGTTACAGGAAAAATTCGAGAATTCCTTCGAAACCGTGACGAATAATTTTATCCGTTTTTTTTCTTAAAAGCATAAAGAAAACGCTACATTTGTATGAAAAAAGATCTTGAATTCAATAATAAATAACTGAAATACAGGCAATTGTTTTTGTTCCAATTCTATCTGAAGCAAGCTTTATTCTGGAGGGAAATAAACTGCGGCAAAAATATGAATCTTCGTTATTTATGCTTGCATCCCAGTTTGTTTCAGTTCCTAAAATTACATGATAACTACACGCCTCTACTTGTTTGTAAATTTCACTCACCTTCAAAGCACTTTTCATCCTATTAAAATTTTTACAGTAACTTACTACCTCCTGGCTTTTATTACCACTGTTAGTACTAATTATCTCACCTTCCTGATATTGAGAGTTCGCCAAAACCGGGAAATCATCTGGTTCTTCAGAACCGTTGTCATCTACTTCCTATATAGAGTTCGTCAATTTCTTTGAAAAGACATGTACCTACTTGTGCCCATCTCGCATGATGCAGTAGAGTTGTCGGAGGTCATATGATGTGAGATGGTTCTGGATGGTTCATTCTCCGGGTAATGGTTTAAGGTTTGTCCTCTTTCAAAACGTCGGCCGGTAATTAGTGGGAGGTCTGGAGATCTGACTTTTTGCTGCAGCAAGAAGTTCGCGATCCGGTGGAAGAAAATTCGTATTGTAGTTAATCATGCCACGATTTTCCGTTTGGATAGCGTTACGATTTACAAAGACTGTGTTGCTATTAGAGTAGTAATCTCGATTGAAATCGCTTCTGGGTTCTGGGTTCTTTACAAAAGTGTTGTTTTGGTGGTTGGAATTATTTAGCCTTCTCAGTTTTCTAGCTTTGTCTGCTTGTTTTTGTTGAGCTATACGTCGCAGTTTACGCTCATCATACTCAGTCCAGTTGCCTTTCCACACCTTCCTAGTGCCCAGCAGTTGCCATCCTGAGTTTTCTTTTTGATTATTGATGATTTTTGATTATTGATGTTTTGATTATTCAGTTCGACTTCCAAACTGGGGCATGAGTCAGCTGACAAAGGTTAAGGTGCGACTCTCTGTGATTCCTTTATAAGAAAAAAAATGGTCCAGGTAATTTTAAGATTTTTTTAATGAAAAATGTTATCATGGATAGAAACTTACACATTGACGAAATTTCATTAAAACCGGAAACTGTCGAAACAAAATCAATATTTTTTTAGCGTTTCTGACTGGATGACAAAAAATCTCATGACAGCATGATGGTTAGATAATGACAATAGAACTCATGAATATTTAGGTTAGGTTTCTTTATTGTAGGGACAGTTCTCGCGATAGGACATGGCCATTTTGTTTCATTACAACACGACGGCCGTGCGATTTACCAGCCCTGGTAACTATCATTTCACCAATCGGTGGAACTCCGTCCTACCAAACACTGATTGACACTCACTTAATCAATGGCATGGCGAACGACAAATTGTGAAAAATCGGTTCCATTTTCGGTCTGCAGAAAGAACATTCAAACCGAGTAATAATGTTCATATTTTTGCGCGTACAAACGACGCTGACAGCCGCTCGCGATGATGGTGGCTTTTATTGCCGTGTGATCAATAAAAATCGCTAAACAATTATCGCCGCCGCACACGCGTTAAACAGTGAAGGACAACGTTCTCTGCCAGCGATGGCTTTCAAAGAAACACGATGAAAATTGTTCGAATGAAATTCCATGCCCAAACATGCCATCCCTGAGCAGGTTTAAATTTACTTCAGTGTCTAGCCGAGCTAGCCTACCTGTTCCCTTAGGATCTGGAGTCAGGACGGTATGAGTCACGAAGCTACTATTCTCGTCCGGACTGCGTCTGCCGGTTGATGCTGTTTTCAGCATTGCAATCAATTTAATCGAGAGATCACCACCGACTAACATTCATTTCAATTTAACTAGTAGCGATTCTCGGGCAGGGGCCAAGATGCGGCGCACATCTGCTGGTCCCCGAGGAAGTCGACAAGAGTGTGTAGGTATGAACATGTGCACAGTGATATGCTCCATTTGCAACTGATTGGTTTGGTTCCTGCTCTCTAGTCATCAGTGCAACCAGTTCGTTCCTCGGATGCGAAGCAGGTCCATCGAAGCGCGCAAAACTAGTCGCAACAACGGAGAGTCAATAACAGCAGCAGCAGCAACCACGTTAATAGGAGAATAAATCGACTTTTAACATAATTTATTCATTTGGGAAGCTAGCGACAGCAAATGGCGATGATGGCGACAATCCGTGGGTGGGGGAAAACGCAATTTGCATAATTGAGGCGGTGAGTGAAATTGATGATCTGGAGGTGATAGTGGAATTTAAGCGATGCAGTTGGGTTCTATTTATAGCCAGTTGAGCTATTCGGCAAACGATTCGAAAGGAACTTCTCACCCAGGAATGATGATAAACTAAACTCAATTCTGACTAATCACCAGCCAATCTTTTCTGCCACATTTCCCCCAAAACACACAGCATATGTACTTATATTTTTGTACCACATTCACTGTAACAGACTTGTTGCACTAAACTCCTAAGGCCGGCCCCAGGCAGTGTACTCTAATTATAACTCTGGACATGCTGTGAGCGTGCGGGGATATATTGTTTACCCATTTCGGTTTCGGTCCGGTGAGGATCTAAACAATCCCGTTTTAGTTGCCAACGTTCCAAAGATAAACAATAAGCAAACAACGTTGCCCGGTTCGGCGGCAAAATGCCGAAAATGAATATTTCCAAAATTTGTACCGGAATCGATCCTCAAAAACATGCCATCAATTTTTTTCAGAACATAAATCAAAACTCGTAGTTCAGTAAAATCTAGTCACACCCGTACCCGACGAAGTTTGCGGCTTCATTATTTTTGAAGCAAGTGATGGTCAAAATTGAAACAACAGACTAGCTGCTAAACTCCGACATGCTGGGCAGATTACAACATTAATTCCGACTACTCAGCAGCTTGGTTCGGCCGCCGGCTGGGAGTGATTAGAGAGTGAGAAACTGGGTACATGCGGCGCGATTATCCTCCCCGACTGGAGCGCACAGGTTTCGAGTTGAAATAAAGCAGATGCTCGGCCGCCAGTAGGTATGCTTCGTGTGGGTAAGGGGGGGTGGGGGGGGGGGATAGTTCCGCGGCCTGTTATGTAAATTCGGTTCTTATGAAGAAGCGTAATTGTGATGACTGTCAGGTTTTGTATCAACATAGATTTTTCTTTCGACTCCTGGGTAAACTATTTCTGTTATTTACATCCCCGGGACCCATGAGGGATTGGGTGGAGTTTGCATACATTGTCTGGATGCCCAGATTTGTGCTTTGATCATCTGCACATGCATGCTCAGTGCTGCTTCTGGTTTTGCTTTTGATTTCCCGGTAATCAAGGGGACGGTATTGCATTACCATAACCGGGCCCATATGGAAACGGCGAGCAGATGGCGTTAGAATGCGCTTTCGGGGTTTGTATTTGTTGACCGACCGTACAAAGACTCGTGAGATTGAATTCTTCTGTTTCATCACAGGAACTTGTTTTGCATAACTTGGATAAGAATTCTAGTGCATATGGTTTCCGTGAAATAGATTTTTTTTAAACAGCACAGAAAACTAGGTTCATCAACACAAGGAATAACATTTCCCCAACATTATGATGATGCTAGTTTCCGTGAGAATTCTGAGAGTTTTGAGAAATTTACGTTTGAATCTAACTTCCCCTCTTTGTTTACAAAATCAGATACGTCTGTTTGAAGAATTACTCGAGAAATTTCCAATTATACAAAGAATAATGATGAGAATCTTTTTTAAGGATTTATCATTACATACAGCCATCACTACTTTATTATTTATATATATAGAAACATTTCTTGTCACCCAAAACCCCCACACGCCACATTTTGTTCTATTTGTTTGATCAGTTCTTGAGCTATGCAGAGCTATGTTTCATTTATATGGAGCCTCCTCCCATTTCTGACTAGGGAGGAGTCTCGAAACATCATTTAAACCTTCTCCAGCCTAAAAAATCCCTGCATACAAATTTTCTTAATAGTATGGATAATTCTCATGTTATGTTGAAATTTGTATTTCATTTGTATGAGACACCTCCCCCCCCCCCCTCACCCTTTACCAGAGATAGGAAGGATCTCGGGTAACAGTAGAAATATTTCTTGCCTCCAAAATCCCCACATGCCCAATTTAATTCCATTTGCTTGATTAATTCTCGAGTTATGCTGATATTTAAGTTTCATTTGTATAAGCGCCTCTCCTTATAGAGAGAGAGAGAGAGAGAAGGGGTCTCAAACCCCCATAGAAACATTTTTTGCCTCCAAAAAAACCCACATTCCAAATTTGGTTCCATTTGCTCGATTAGTTCTTGAGTTATGGAGAAACTTCTGTTTCATTTGTAGCCTCCCCTCTTCCAGAAAAGGGAAGGATCTCTGACTATCGTAAGAGCCTTCCTCGGCCCAAAAACCCCTCCGTAGAAAGTCTGACGTCGAGCGGTTCAGTAGTTTTCGAGCCATAATGGTTCAGACAGACAGACAGACAGACAGACAGACAGACAGACAGACAGACAGACAGACAGACAGACAGACAGACAGACAGACAGACAGACAGACAGACAGACAGACAGACAGACAGACAGACAGACAGACAGACAGACAGACAGACAGACAGACAGACAGACAGACAGACAGACAGACAGACAGACAGACAGACAGACAGACAGACAGACAGACAGACAGACAGACAGACAGACAGACAGACAGACAGAACAGACAGACAGACAGACAGACAGACAGACAGACAGACAGAACAGACAGACAGACAGACAGACAGACAGACAGACAGACAGACAGACAGACAGACAGACAGACAGACAGACAGACAGACAGACAGACAGACAGACAGACAGACAGACAGACAGACAGACAGACAGACAGAGACAGACAGACAGACAGACAGACAGACAGACAGACAGACAGACAGACAGACAGACAGACAGAACAGACAGACAGACAGACAGACAGACAGACAGACAGACAGACAGACAGACAGACAGACAGGACAGACAGACAGACAGACAGACAGACAGACAGACAGACAGACAGACAGACAGACAGACAGACAGACAGACAGACAGACAGACAGACAGACAGACAGACAGACAGACAGACAGACAGACAGACAGACAGACAGACAGACAGACAGACAGACAGACAGACAGACAGACAGACATACAGACAGACAGACAGACAGACAGACAGACAGACAGACAGACAGACAGACAGACAGACAGACAGACAGACAGACAGACAGACAGACAGACAGACAGACAGACAGACAGACAGACAGACAGACAGACAGACAGACAGACAGACAGACAGACAGACAGACAGACAGACAGACAGACAGACAGACAGACGAGACAGACAGACAGACAGACAGACAGACAGACAGACAGACAGACAGACAGACAGACAGACAGACAGACAGACAGACAGACAGACAGACAGACAGACAGACAGACAGACAGACAGACAGACAGACAGTCAGACAGACAGACAGACAGACAGACAGACAGACAGACAGACAGACAGACAGACAGACAGACAGACAGACAGACAGACAGACAGACAGACAGACAGACAGACAGACAGACAGACAGACAGACAGACAGACAGACAGACAGACAGACAGACAGACAGACAGACAGACAGACAGATGTCGTCGAAGGAAGAGCTGGCGAAATTGTTGAATGTGGCTAAATCAACTGTTACCAACATGTTAAAAGTGTTCGGTGAACGTTTACCGACAGCCAGGAAAGCTGGATCGGGGGGGAAATCGAAAGTCAGAGGCCACAGCGACGGAAAAAAGAGTTGCCTGCTGTTTCGAGCGGACCTCAACCTTTCCGTCCAAGATGTTGCAAAGAAACTGGGAGAGGCGCCTTCAACCGTGGATAGAGCTAAAAAACGAGCTGGACTGTCGACTTACAAGGAAGTGGTGACTACAAATGCGACGATAAATAAAACGCGTCGGTCAAATCACGATCGTGAAAGTTGTACACGACGATGCTGACGAAGTTTGATTGTGTGGTACAGGACGATGAAACTTACGTCATGGCAGACTTTAAACAGCATCCTGGACAGGAATTTCATACGGCAACCGGACGGAGAAAGGTGGCGGATATTTTCAACCACATTAAACTGTCAAAGTTCGCGAAGAAATATCTGGTGTGGCAGGCCATCTGTACCTGTGGCTTGAAGAGCAACGTTTACATTGTGACCGGAACCGTCAACCAGGAAATTTATCTGAGCGAGTGCCAACAAAAACGTCTACTGCCTTTCCTGAAGCGACGCAATTGTTCCGTTCTATTTTGGCCGGATTTGGCATCTTGCCATTACGGAAAAAAAGGCCATGGAGTGGTATGCTGCCAACAACGTTCAAGTGGTGCCCAAGGACAAGAACCCTTCCAAAGCGTCAGAGCTCCACCCAATCGAAAAATATTGGGCCATCGTCAAGCGGAACTTTAAAAGGACTCAAAAAGCTGTTGCGAGCGTTCAAGACAAACTGGCGTTCTGCGGCAAATTAAGTGGACAAGGAGACTGTACAAAATCTTATGGCAGGTGTGAAACGAAAGACCCGGCAATTTGCATTCGGTAAAAAAAAAGCTTATTTCAATATATCGCCTGTATTCTGTATTAACTGAACTCGAAAGAGAAAAAGAATTTGACTTATTAAAAAAAACTTTGATCGACTTACACAGATTAGTATCTATGGTATCGGTCATCCCAATTGGATTCAACTATCACCAAATGTAAAAAAATATTAAGGTCTAGAAATATCCTGGATATCCAGGTAGGTCACTAAAAATATACACAAACCTAACATGAGAATTAAAAAACCTGAATTTATCCACCTCTGGTAATATCTGACCCGTCTTACGTATTTTTTTTTTATATTTGCTCGATCCTGTATTCAGGAGAGAATAAGTGGTTTAAAGCACTTGACTTTATCAGAACCACGTATTTTTTTTAATTCTGATGTGATTTGAGGTGTCACTTGTAATGTTTTGGTCCAAGTAAAAAACTGGCCCATCCCCGGAGGTACCTGCAACATGTCCAGATGAAAAGTTGTCCAAGGAGTCAGTACGACTATTGTTGGGGGGGATTAGGGTCAACAAGCTAACGTCCCAGCAAAACTTTCCCGGTGTATGACCCTTACTCCCCAACATTTGGTGCCGTGACCAGGATATTCCTGGAAGTATTCCCGTCCCGTTACACGTGTTGCGCCTCGATTTGCGAACACAGGAAGTTTTGGATCCTGTAGTTGCTGTGAAAAAATACAAGGCCCTATTCCAAGAGGTACAGGGTGAGTACCTCTCCAATACGTTTACGCCTGGTTTTGTGGTCCTTCTTGGTCCATTTCGACCATTTCAGCTCCATCAGCATCCTCTAAAGTAAAGTCGTCATCAGACGATACCGGATGACAAGAAGCAGAAAGTAAAGGAGCAGAAGCGGAAAAATGTTGTCGATGCCATGAACAGAATGTTCATTCAGAACTACAATCCCGAACAACATCAAGCAGAAATTCCCCATCGACTTGAACGTCGAAGCGAGAAGATCTGGGATACTTTTGAGATAGTCAAAACTGATTGCGAATCTCAATAATTAATTGGTATGGGCTACTTCTTTTCATGTCCGATTCGTATACTTTGATTCTAAGGTTTGATGTCAGACAATGTTATTGCATCGATAGCATAAGCTACCGGTTCTTGTGTAATATGAACAACAACAAAAACAAGTATAAAATTTATATGTTGATCGTTCTCATTAATATCTTGATTTGGTGAGCAATGCACAAATTGAACTTATATTCTTCATGAACTTTTATTTCTACCTATTTCATCTCACCAAATGAAATACAGTCTGATCTTTGTACGCTGTCCACTCTAAAGCCAAGTTATATTATTAGTATTTGCAAAATATTGTTTAACTTTTATGTTGAGTATTTTCTTACATAACTGCAAACTTGGAATAATCCACAGATTTTCGGTAATTTTTTGTTTAGTTGCAATAAAAAAAATCAGTTTGATTAGAACAATAAAAACCAACGAACTGATTTGACTAATGATATATTTTGCTTCAAGCGGAGTACACTCAGTAGCAAAAAAATAACTTCATGTTCAACCTCCTGTAACATTGTCAATAATCAATATTTTATAAACTTTATGTGATCAAAATTTCAGGTTAATAAGATTTATAAATTTGAAGTTATCATAACATATGTGAAAAAAGTCATTTTTGGACAAAGCAATTTCAAAAATCCGTATTTCTGTGAAAAATCTAGGTAGCATTTTTTTGCACCGATATTTCAGCAAGGTCAGAATCGGGTGAAAAAGGGAAATGTTGGTGCGTCAACTTTGACGCCAGCTGTAGTCCAAACCACTTTATGGAAACAGTTCAAATTTTGTCCATATTATTTTCTGTGTTTTTTCAAGCTATGGAAAGTTTTTTTAATATGCTACCTACATCACAGAACTACGGGTTTTTTAAATTGCTTTGTCCAAAAATGACTTTTTCACATATGTTATGATAACTCCAAATTCATACATTTTATCAACATGAAATTTTGGTCACATAGGGTCTATACATTGGTTATTAAATTGTCAAATTTTCAGCAGAAAATATTGATTAGTGACAAAGACAGAAAGTAGAACAATGCGGTTTTTAGAAGAAAAATTTTGCTCGGCTTTTTTTTTTGCTACTGAGTGTACTGCGTTATTCGAAATATTTTTAAGGATTTAATCGATTGGAAATGTCTTTATCTACCATAAGAAAATATTTGGATGATTTACCACCGAGTGTTTTTTCAGCGTGTACTATGAGATTTTCGTCCTTAAAGGAATTGGAGGAATCTTTAATCGACGAGTGGTATAAAATACCACTGGACGTCATTCAAACCCTCTACAACTCCATCTCCAGGCGCATTGAAGCCGTCCTGGAAGCGGAGAGAGGACCAACTCGCTACTAATAAATCCCACCCTTCCCTATGCTCAATCGAATTATTGCTAGCTTATCCGAACCAAAGCTAAATAAATTGATCTTCAGAGGTACCAGGAAGCTAGATCAGGCCAACCAGTGAATCTTATAGTCCATATTTTGTGGTAAAATCGTAATTGATCCTTACTACAGGTTCCCCCAAAAATGTTCCGGGAGTGGCCAATGTAGCCAATGGCTTTCTCAGGTCTATCAAAATCATAACTATGTAAAATCATGAAGATGGAGCTGCCGCACGGAATGTCTCGGAGTAAAATCGTAAATGGCCTCTACTACAGGTTTCTCCGGGGATTCCGGTGGTTTTAAGAGTGGCCAATGTATGCAATGGCCTTCTGAAGTTTATCAATATCATATTTATACAAAATCATGAAGATAGAGCTGCCACACGGCATGTTTTTGGATAAATGCCTAGCTGGTCGCTACTACAGGGGACGTTCCGGTGGTTCCGGGAGTAGCCAATATGGTCAAGGATCCACTTTAAGTTTATAATAAAGTTTGTGATGAAAAACTAAGAAGAAAGAGCTGTCACATGGCATGTTTTGAGTAAAATGAAGAGTTAACCGCATGCAAGACCCTTCATTAGAATCTGTTTCATATCTCATCATATCTCGGTCAATTTAAGGTAAATTCCTGAAATACATTTTTCATTCGCCTAAAAAATATTTTTTCTGTGCGTGTGTTTGCTGAAAAAAATTGTTTGGCAACGGCATCTTGTACAAAATCTCATCACAAATTCCCGGAACAACTTCCCGGAACCCGGAACAACTCCGGTATCCGAGGACCATAGCCAGTTATGTTAACAATATATAAAACTACATTAATTTTCTAGTCAAATGCATCTGGTCTTAATTAAATCGGATCATTTTTCATGAAGTAAGAGCACTACAAAGTTAATCAGGAATTTGCCCGACCTGTTCCTTGACTCAGCCTAATATGCAACGATAGATTACATTTTTTATTATAACTCATAAAGTATTTGGGCTAGAAGCGGTATTTAACTAGTTGTACACTTGCTTAGATAAGTTTAATGAGCCATTTGGTAGTATACATCACGAAAAATTATAAAGTCATTTTATAAAGTCAGAAACTTTTGAGGGATATGGATGTAATGTCAGTCTATAAGCACCATATTGGGTCTATTCATGGATGCAACTTCATCCCACTTGATAGATAGGCGATTAAATGTAGTCTACGTACGATTTTTTTTTCTGACTTTCTGATTTAAGGCCAACTGTATTCGTTTACCCAACACAACATTTCATAAATCAAACTAAATCAAACTGCTACGAAACACTTAAGTGATTTTCACATATGATTTAGTGGTCATTTGATAATCAAAACATTATTATTCACTTTGCACAGATTTTTTTCTCTATGTTTGTGTTTAGATGAACCATATGAAAACATACAATCGAATCTCAGATATTTTTATTATTATTATTTCTCCAACATTTTTACTACGCTATTCATACAACAGGCCATAGTTGGGAACGTAGAATAAAATATGTTTCTAATATTGAGTCTACCGTTTTCTTGACAAATCATTGTTATTATGCCTATGTGAACAGTCAATTTATAACATGTGACTATTTTCTGTGCATATTGGTTGCATTACTCGGTTTATAGGTTCAATTTTGCCAAAATTAGATAAGTCAAAGATCATGTAGATAATGTTCAGCTTAGCCAGTGAAGTCATGATGTCTAAAAAGTTAAGGAAATCGAAAACTACGCGGAAGTGAACACCTAAAAATTGGTTAATAATGTCTCAATTGCTTCGAAATAAATCGGTCATCTTGATAGAAACATGATTTTGTTGATTATCGCCGAATGAATGAAATATTTGATACGTAGGCTGAATAAAGGAGCTAGGCTAACATTACATCCCGTTACCCTATTTGGTTGGTTATAGTTAAATGTATGATACAGAATTTTTTACAGATTTTCAACAGTCGGATACAGATAAAAAAGATTTTTGGATGCAGAAATACAGATTGACCATGAAAAAAATGTGGCAACACTGCTTTCAAGTTCATTTAATGGCTCGGACATCAAGCTGCATAGAATGCTATGAACCAACTTTAACTAAACTGATTTAACTATAAATAATCTTCCTACTGATCTTTCGGTTTATTGAGTAACTCACTGTGATCAATTGTTAAAAAAGACTTCTAAGTTGTTTATTCAATTGACACTGGATAGTATGGTTAATGTTTACATTCTTTTTTTCCTAATTTCTATATTTTCGAGATTTTTAGTTCCAGGCAGTTCAACTCCCAACACACCCATTTGTCCAGGGTACATTCAATCATTTCAAATATTAAATTCAAGAGCGTGGTAAAGCCATTCACCCCTCAGGAATGTCCCATAGCGCCGTTGCGTTGATTGGCGACATTTACAAATTGATATAAATGTTTGACGACGAGCGGCGCCTTTTCTCCACCGTCGCAAATCAATGAAAACATATACGCACTAGTGAGGAAGCTTTCATCGTCTGATTTTGCCGCTCGCACCGTGTGGCAGATCAATAGACGATGAAGATTTTTTCACTGTCAACTAATTCGATCGATTGGTCATCATGATGTCCCGTACGTGGCCTGGCCTTCGCCTTGGTAAGGTTAGATCAATGAACTGTCACAACATTGGCACTCAGTCCACCCCATCACATTGCTACAAAGTGCAACATTTCACGATCCTGACCAACCTGACGCAAGATTGCATTCACCTTCACCACACACCGCCGAGGGAGAAGCCCACCTCCGGAGATCGGATAAATGAGATCTCACAAATCACCTACGATGCCTGCCTCAGGTTTAACGAATGGGCAAAAATCACAACATTTACAAACCACTCGCAATCCGACCCCACCTGTCCTCTCCATGTGCGTTTCGAAGGTATGTGTCGCCAAGTAGCAGCGCGCGTGCAATGCCCAATTATCGACTTCTAATTGCCTGGTTTGGTAACCCTATAAAACTCCATCAATAACCACCGTCGAAAAGCGAAAACAGACCAGCAGAAAATGAAATAAAATAAAAAGAAGTTTTGGCGTGGGTTCACTACATATATTACGATACCTCGAGTTCATGCATTCATACTTTACTCTACTGTCACATGTCGAATCGATTCTCACTTTCGTTCGTTTGCGAATTTTCGCTTTCGTTGATCGTCGGCTGGGGGCGCAACGAAGGAGACGATGGACGACGCGACCAGTTCGTAAACCTAACCGGTCACCGGTTGCCGGTTGAATACCTACCTGGATCAACGTAACGCTATATGTACCTACCTTGGCAGCGTGAGGCAATAAAATCAATAAATTTATTTATTTATGTATTTATGACTTTTTCGCGCGTTGATTAACTTTTCGCTGGGAGCGACTGCACAATCCAGAAGAAATTGACACACATACAAACTGTACCAGGTGGTTGGGTTTGGGGGAGAGGATGAGAGCATATTGTTTGCATCATAATACATAATGCTGCTGGATGTAGGTTCAGGTGAGGAGGTGACCCGATTTTTTGGTTCTATAGAACTCGCAGTCAGACCTACCTCAATGTTGTGATGGCAGTGACAATAACTTCAGACTGTGAGTGGGATTATGAGTCCATGAATGGGATGGAATGGATCCGGGCGTTTCGAAAAGGTGATAATAGGACTCTTCAGTGTTTATGATCCTGTGATGAATTTTTCCTACTTCGACTTAACATTTCAAGTTTATTGCTTATCGCATATGATATTTTTGAAGGTTACATCCCAAGTAACCACGAGGCTGTAAAAGCATGCATATATAGGGCATATGTATTACGTCTAGTGCATCATTGAAGTTGGATTTAAGCTGGAAAGGGCCCCACTAAGATCGAACTAATGCTATATCTTTTGTAATGCCATGAAACATTACTAAAGTAGCATTATTGCATTGGTAATGCATCACTACATTCTTAAGCTGATCTAACGCTTCATTACTTAACAACTGTTGAATTGATGCGATCCCGCATTACCGATGTTGATTTTGGGTTGAATAAGTGCAATAATATAGTGCTTGTGGTTACTCGGGATCTTTATCTCTATTTTTTTAAGCAAATTTAGACTACCTACACTGAAAATTAATTTTAGGTTATTTTACTAAATCGACGGTAGAACTAACGAATTTATCGGTTGCTTTCTACAGCAAAACTGATTTGTGCTTTTTATAAAGCTTCATTCGTAATAAATAACACCCGTGCAACTGCCAAGAGCACGAAGCATTTGTTGACACATCAAGAAAATTTGTGCATCTTACGAAATCAATAAAAAGAGCTACGAATGTTATGCTGCAAATTGAAAAGAAACGTCTCTCTGTTTTTGCATGAATGATTGACAGATCTACTATATTGACTCGAAATTTAAAAAAAGCGCAATGTTTCATAAAATATACGAGACATTTGTTCTATGAACTCAATGTTTATGAAACGAGTGAACGCTAATTTACGAAAATAAATTCTCAGTGTACAAAGGTTTCAATGTTTTACTTACATGCTATGCATTATTTCTATGGCTGATAAGTTTAGATTTTATTTGTCTTTTAGTCATAGTGATTTCAAATATTTAGTATTGTCGATCTGGTATTGCCCATCATTCGATTGATATAGCCATATTTAGCGTAATTTATTCCGGATGTTTTTTTAAAGGATAATTTCCGTGTTTTATAATTGTTCATTTCAGAGAGTATTGCAGTTGAGTCTATACAATGAGAAATAATGTTATTGATGAAGAAGAATGAAAATTTGCGGCGTTCCTTGATTGTTTGTTTATTAATGAGCATTCAGCGTGCTTCATACGATGGGAGAGGAAATGCAGTCCAGTTAAATTTTCGAAGGGTATATAGAAAGAACTGTTTGTGGACTGATTCTTTGATTTCTTTGCGTATAGCAGTGTACGGATTCCATACTAGATTGCAGTATTCCAAAATTGATTGCACATATGTAAAGTACAATCGTTAAATTGTGTATAGCCTTGAAGAATATGGCTGAACCTCTTAATGAAGACCAGCATACTGTAGGGTTTGCTTATGATTGTATCGTATTCTTCTACAAAAGTGAGTTTTAAGTCTAGGACTACACTTAATGCCTGTAGCGGACCCGATAGTGACTTTTACATTATTGTGTAAATAGTAATTTGTCGATTTTTTTCAAATTTGTATTGTATTGTAAAACTTCATTGTTAAGTGTTATTTCATACATTTACCTGTTTAAATCTAGATTTTTTTTTCAATTCCTCGATTACCTATATTTTCCGCCCTGGACTGGATCATCTCCCGTCGTAGTCACTCATATTTTAACATCATATTTATGTTTCAAGGTGGCTCCAGGACCTCCTCGTGTCACTCTCATCGATGAGGTTTATCGTACAGGATACCTCTTGAAATTGAAATAGTATCTGAGATATTCAACATTTGCAAAAAAAACAGTAAAATAACTACTTTGTTGCTGCGATAGAGTTTATTTATTTATTTATTATTTATTATACTTCATCTGACTATCCGTCTTAATGAATATTGAATAGGTGATGGGGAAAAACCTGTGAGCGAGGCGCAAAATCCCCATATCTTCTAATTAAATAAACATGGAGAACACAAAACTTCTTAAAAGTATTCATAACACAAAATAAATTAATAACATGAAAATTCTATTTCGTGGTCTAGTAATAAAAGTAATTATCCTCAGCACATAGGTCAGGTCTCGTCACGTCCTCGTCGAACATCCGCCAAAAATTCCGAAAGTCTTCGCTTAAATGTTTCAACAGATGCATTGAAATCAAACAGCAAGTACACCTGGTTGAACGTAGCTGACATAAAGCGGATGGGATCGTGCTGACCATACAAAGCATTGCGAGATTCAAGCATCAAGAAATCATATATTCAGCTGCTCAAGGATCCTCGGTGAGTCCATATCGCCCAAAAGAATCTTGGCTACAAAAACAGATTGCGCAGTACTTCTCCTTATTTCCAAGGTTTCTATGCATAGCAATCTGCATCGGTCCTCGTAGTACGGTAAATTGAGCGGATTTTGCCATGGGAGATCCCGCAGAGCATACCTGACGAATTTCCGTTGGATTGATTCAATCCTAGCAATCCAGATCGATTGATAGGGACACCAAACCACAGCATTGGATTCCAGGATCGACCGCACAAGAGCACAATAAAAGGATCGAAAGCATAGGGGGTCACGAAATTCATTTGCTATTTTGAAGATGAATTCCAGCTGTCGGTTTGATCTGGAGATAATATCGTCATAGTGTGATCGAAAGGTAAGAGCTGGGTCAAGGATAACTCCCAAATCCCGTAATTGACGAACATGTTCTAAAGGCTGACCGTCGCTGATGTAATCAAAAACAATAGGCTCACGTTTTCTGTGGAACGAGATGACGTTGCACTTGTGAATGCTTAGTGTAAGCATGTTTCTAGAACACCATTCAGCAAAACAGTTCACATAATGTTGTAGTGTAAGGCAGTCTTGAACGTTTGTCACAACCATA
The DNA here is from genome assembly GCA_034211315.2 of Aedes japonicus. Lineage (NCBI taxonomy): Eukaryota > Metazoa > Arthropoda > Insecta > Diptera > Culicidae > Aedes > Aedes japonicus. The sequence goes on along the minus strand of JASCZW010007055.1, from coordinate 26,313 downwards.
TAAATTTTTACGTCGTCAGCATAAAATAATCGGCAAGCTGGTGGCAGCACTGCATAACTGCAGCCAACTTATCCTTAGGGCCGTGTTCAAAAATCTCCGCTGTGGACTTCACCGCCCACGCAGCGGCTGAACTGGACTCTCAACACTGAGTTCAATTTGTGACCGTGTCATTTTAGGCCCAGTCACATAGCCAACTCGTGATGCCCGTTGGCCAGTGTCGAGAGTCTACTTTATTCAGTCGCATGGGAATTATGACATAGACTCACTCATACTCTGAGAAAAATTCTATAGTTATACCGACAATTAAATCATGGTCAGGATGACTATCGCATATAATGGTTACAATAACCATGAAAATGGTCGACTTCACCACTTTCACGGCATTTTTGACTATGATCATGATAACAAGGACTATTCCGATATTATGGAAACTGTTGGATCAACTATACTAGAAAAGTCATGCCCCAATAATGGTAAAATTGACTATCAAATTTGTCTTTGTGCGGATTGAGTAACTTCACTATTGATGAAACTGAGTCGTAGCTTCCATGCAACTGAGTAAAGTGCAATGAGGTCTATATAAGGTCTGGGGCAACGCTCTGCTTGTTTGTATTGGAAGCAAAAATAATGTAAACATTGCTGAGTCGACGAGTGATGACGTTACACAATTGAACTTTCTATATGTTCAGATAACGAAAATCGGTTCAAACGTTTATTATGAATGCTGAATTGTAGAAATAATCATGATACAAATGCCATTTATTGAGCAGAAGCTTTTCCTACCGATAACATGGATCATTTATAGTGAATTTAACATGGGTAATCGAATTTTTGCCACACAAACTTTCAAACGCTGAGACTTAACAATCGATTAGCGATATAGAGCCAAATTTCCATTATCGGTAGACTGAAATCGGTTGAAAAATTAAGTTTTTTAGCGCATACAATAAACAATCACGGAGCAAACGAATCAAAATAAAAAGTATGACGTAGAACTTTGCGAGCTTTTATGTAGCGTGCGCAAGGAGTGCAGTGGTCGTAGTGTCATGAGAGAATTTTGCTCATATCACTAATATTGTTGTGGCTTCTGCGCCAGACCTTATATTGACGTCATTGAGTAAAGTGGACACTCACATTGAGTTCAGATTGCGGTCGTGCACACAGCACTCTACACGCTAAGCTCAGTTTACCCATAATCGCATAAAAGTTCACCCGTTCCCTCTCCATATGAACACATACGTCCGGGCAAGCTTCTAACAGGTGGATGATGTGCTCACGAAGTAGTGCTATACCCATCCACAACAAGGCGGGGAAGCAATTAGAGTGGTAGAGTTTAAATCCCTTGAATTTTTTTTTTTTTTTTTTCACAAATTTCAGTATGATGTGTTTAAAATTTTTCTCCTGAATGTTATTAAGTTACATTTTTTCATGTTAAGTTGAAGTAAACTTTTACTTCACCAAGTGTGGAATAGGTTGATTTCATTCTGATAGTTTTCTGTGTCGCTAAATTTACTTATTTTCATGAAGAGCTTCACGTGCTAAGATCAGTTTACCCAAATGTGGGTGAAGAATACCCATAATCGCAAAAAGTGCACATACCCGTTTATGGGTACGTTACTACTTAGCCATATTTGAGTTTTTTTTCCCATAAAAATTTACTCAAATATGGGTAAAGTCAACTTACTTGCACTTTTTTTGCGACTATGGGCAAACTGAGCTTAGCGTGCAGGTCATGTGCGTGTACAATGATTTTTATTTTTTTTAAATATTTACGAAATGTCGTTAACGTACAAAATAAATAGAAGAGGGCATCAAAGTCCAAGTCCAAAATAAAATCAAAAGTCCATTTCTATCTTTTTTTTACAATTTGAAAATCAATAATGACATGTAAATTCGGTCAAATGCTTTGCTAAAGTCAGTGTGTAGGGCTTCTATGTGCTTGCCATTATCCATTGTGTTAAACATGAATGTTACGAGTTATATAAGATTAGTGGTAGTTGTGCGACCTTCAAAAAAGCCGGGCTACTTGCCTACAGTTTAGTTCTTAGCTTGCTGAAACACTTTGTCATGTACGATTGATTCAAAAAGTTTTGGAATGCAAGAGATAATGGTCATACCACGCTAGTGAAAAATATCAGATTCCGGGTCTGATTTGATTTGGTTTTAATATCTTCAGAAGTAACGCCTGCGTTGAGGCTAGTTTATATCAACGTACTTTATTTGTCTCTTGTTTTCCATTTTATGTTGTCAAAAACAGAGAAGTAAAACCACCCAAAATAGGTGCTAACCTAAGTAACGGTTTTAGTTTTATTCCACAAATAATATTACTACATTCAAAACTATTTTGTCTACCAACAACTCCTTGATTTTCTTTAAAGCCAAAATTTGTACAAAGTGGCCCATTCTATAGACGGCTGTGAAAACAAGTTATGAAAAACCTTTAATCAGACCATAACATATTGAAAATGTTCTAGTGAAAGATGTAATGACCTTTTTATTATTATTATTCTTTTCCGTCGGCCTATTTCCTCATATGGTGACAATCACCGACGTCAGGAAGACGACTCCTCCACCTGGACCCTACCTTTCGACTCATGAATATGAACCGGGAAAACGGCTTTACTTCCCTTCCGAAGGAAGACGTGACCAGATTTTTTCGCCTCTGAAAAACCACCGACGTCGACTGGGATTGAAGCCAGACCTACTGGGGTGCCAAGTAGCAGTCACGCTTAGGGCCTGTTCATAAACCACGTAGCCTAATTTTTGAACATCTCAACCATCCCCCCCCCAGCCCCCCTTCGTAGACTTTCCTCAATACAATTTTTTAAATTTTTGTATGGAGCGTAGACTTTTTCCAAAAGTACCAATAAAGTCCATTCCCCAGTAATTTAACAGTAACTCTTAAAAGAAGAAGTGACGCCTATGGGACATAGCAGCAGCTCTAGCTATCATACCTCAATACCATTTTGAACCGAATGCCCAATAGTTGTCACCATGCAAACTGAACCGACTTAATAGGTTTGATCAATTCACATGCATAAGCATTTTAATGTCTTCGATGTTGTATGCATGTGTTATCTTTTCATGCAATCGTCAAAATACAGTTTAAGAAATTTTGAGTATTTGGTGCATTTTATTTTCCGCATATCAATTGTTTCTTATATTTAAATACTGCGAATGGATATGAATGGAAGCCAAGTTGTCTTTGCAATTAATACTACAACACATATTTGTTATTTAAGGCATTTACTTGAGGCAAAATCTAGGGTTTTTTTTTCATTAGCGTGAATGTTTTGTCTTTCATTCATATTCCATTCAGCTTTACGTTTTTCATTCTACTATTTGTAGAGTATGTTAGAAAGCACTGTGGTGTTTCTATCTGTTCTGAAGAATCTCTTAAAAGTTTTATAATGGCGCTCTCATTGTTAGATTCACCCTATTGAAAAAACATTCTAGAAATGGGTTTAAAATGTTTTTTAGTTGACTATAATAAGATAATATGAATGATTCCTAAAACGGCATTTCAAAATAGCATTTTACGAGTTCATAGAGTCGAATTAAAACCTTTGATAAGAGTAAACGGAATTTGAGAAAACATATCGCTTTCATATCGTTGTAAACATGCTGTGCCGGTTCTCATAAACCTGACGAAAACATAAAACCTATGAGCAACTCTTGGTGCCATAATAAAACCCAATTGAATTCTAGTGACTTTCATAAAACTTTAGTTAAACTTAATAATGTCCAGATGAGTGAAAAGAACTTCATTCTACACTGAAAGTTAATTTTAGTTTATATTACAAAATCGAAAGTAATACTCACTAATCCATTCGTTGTTTTCAGCAACGAAACTGATTTGTTTCTTTTTATGAAGATACATTCGTAATTAATTGCACGAGCAACTGTCAAAAGCACGAAGCTTTTGTTGGCACAGAAAGAACATTCGTGCATTGTACGGAAACAATGCAAAGAGCTACGAATATTTTGTCACAAATTAAAAAGAAACGTCTCTCTAGTGGTTGCATGAAGGACTGACAGATCTACTTTATCGACTCAAAATGTAGTTGACAAAAAAAGCGAAACCACGTGGAATTGTCCAGCGTTTTTTTTTTATTGTTTCAGACATGGGGTTCGAACCTGAATATTAGGAAAGTGCCGATTCTAAATCCGTGGTTGATCTCACTAGGCCACAGTGACTCGTGAGAACAATCTTGATTAATGAGCATGAAGTTATAGCTCACGACAGCGCTTTGATTTTTATTTTGGGATAGATAAATTGTTTCCGCCCATACCAGCAGCAACCATCATACATGAGTACGGTATAAATGAGAAAAAGCGATTGGCTGGTCATCACGAAGTTCATTTCGTGCATTTTACAAAAAGGTGTAATGATAGCATTTCACCAGATAAAAAGCATTATGAATATTTCATACAAAATACGAGACATTTGTTGTATGTACAAAATCCATGTTTACGAAACGCGTGAAAGCTATTTTACGAAAATAAATTTTCAGTGTAGGTAATTTTTTCTCACGTGTATTGAATCAACAGAAGGCATTAGTTGTCATCAATGTTTTGCTTTGTTCCACGTTTTTGAGAATACTTACCATTTCTCAAGACTCCTCCTCGCTTGGTATGGAATAGGGTTTCTAGTACACTTTACAAAATTTGGTCGACTCACTTCTGCGAAAATCGGCCTTATTTATTTAGTACAGTGATAATCCATTATGATCTCATTAAAAAAATTCCAAAAACCGAAATGGAATTCGACCTTGGCGGTCGAAATTCTGCCCAATTTGCTTCTCCCTGCAATAAGATAAATATTGGCAAGCAACATAAAACAAGATTCACGTTTCGACTCCAGCAAATTGAAACGCCAATTTGAAATAAATCCCATCCTAATTAAGCAACCAGCAACCTAGCGCTATCCTGGATGAGTCTTCGTCGTCGTCGTCGACCTCGTCGCTATCGTCTTCATCGGCAGTGTGTGAGACTAAACAAGCTCTAATTTCACCTACCCGCGTAAACGTGTAATAGTAGCACTCTCCCGTTACGGCGAGTTCGCAATCCAAATAAACGGTGGCCATAAAGAACGTTTGGAATTTTTTCTCACATCATCCAGAGTTCTGAACTGCACGTGTACTATTTAAGATAACGTACCGGTTGTAATGACTTTCCAAAATTCCTGCTCCCCTAGGGCTTTCAGCAATTAGCGTAAGTTCGCGATAATGGTTATGGAGTATTTATGTTAACATTCCGCGGTGTAGCCATGAGGAATTCTAAGGATCGTAGTTCCAGGATGGGCGCCACTGACTGATATACGACGTCGGCCGGTTTCGGTTTTGGTGAGGTACGTCAGGGATGATTTTTTTTTCGCCATCCACTGTTTGCTGCCAGGTGGCCAGGTGTTGCTCTGGTAGAGTAGAAGATTACTCACACCCGTGTGATATGCCGGCCGGCTACGTTGCACAGTGGGATGGAAACGAAAATAGTGGGACATTAATATCTTCGATAAAGTTTCGGCATTTGTTGAGTATTTTGATTTATTTGTAAGTATGGCATGAACCATGATAAAACAATATAAAATTTTATTTTTCTTAATAAAAGTGATTAATTGTAGATTACAATATTTTGAGATTTTTTGCCCAAAACAGAGATGATATGTATGATGTATGATATATGATATGTACTAGCACCCATTGTAGCACGGAAACTAAGTCCGACAGCAATGGGCTCTCCTCTCTGTTAGACTTGATAAAGCTTTAATAACCACTGATTATCCAAATCATGCCAAAAACGGGTTAGGTGAATCAATAAGCAACATCACTTATACGTTTTCACAGGGATATAAAGAATCTCCTTTCAACAACAAGATTGAACAATTGGTCATAAGAGCAAGCTATCCAACATGGGGATACCCCAATGAGCAGGGAGAAGAGCCCGCCCTCTATTCACAAACTGTTAGCAATGGGGGTTGGCATTCCCACTTTTCCCATCCAGAGTGCATCAATCGGGTGACCTGATGGTCCCTCCCATTTCCATGATTTATTTATTAATCGTGTACATATTAATGTAAATGAAAAATACTACAAGCATTCGTATCTATTACATACGATTTTAATTCGGTTGATCCTGAAATGTAAGAAATGTTGTAAAGTCTTAAAGTGTAGAGTTCTGTTGTTTCCGCGCTTAAGTACGTTTTCGTTCTTTTCCAGCGATAGCAGCAATTCGCCAAAAAGTGATTTGAGGTATCCTGAAAAAGTTTGTCAAATCTATTGAAATTTTCCATAACTAACATTTATACATTTTAATTTACTGTTGCCATGGTCACTATTTGCTGCTTGATGTGGATTTTAAAACAGCGTTCCGTTTTTGTTTTTGCTTGGCCCAAAACAAAGATATTATATCTTTAAAGTTAACAATGTAAAAGAGTGATAATGCCCTTTTGATTATATCCTTTTCACCTATTTCTCCAACATTAGGAATGTTAACAGAAAGCCCTTTTTTGCCATAAACAGCAAGTCCTATCGTTCAATTTTAAGGATTTACTTTCATCTTTTTAATTAGCTTTGAAAAAATGTGGTTTGCATGTTATCAGGTACATTACAATGTCAGTTTACTTAACAATTACAGGAATTGTTGGTTTTGGTAACGTTGACCATTTTCGGCAATCGATATTCAAACCAGTAATCCTACGTATCCTCGCTTCAAGGCATTTCACTTAATACATATTTAGTATTTTTATTATTGGGTTGAAATTCTACATGTACATTTCACAAAGTCATTTTTTCCTTTTTTTTTTTTTTTCAAATAAACCACATGCATGCAAAAATGCGGCTGTGTTCGTTGCTTATTATATTACAAAACATAGTTATAGAATGTCTTCAGAAATGCATGAAATTTAAGCAGCTTCAATTCAAAAGTCAGCCAAACGCAAGTTTTTTGCTTGAATTTTTGCATGTAAGTATTAAGTAACTCTTGTACGTTAGTTAAATATTCAAATTGATTGGAGGAATACGTTGTTACTGAATATTTTTGAATTAATTAGCGCTGATATTAGAGCTGCTAAAAACACGATGATGATTGTTGCCCAATTTCAAGTATCACACATTTTTTCTGATTAATTTTACGAAAAAACTTATTTTTTTATATATAGTTAGAGAAACCAATTTTATTATTTTGATGAAATCTGCATGGGTACGCAAACAATTGAGAATTCAATTGTAATGATTATGATTATCGTTCAATTTCATTTCAAACCTGGCCAAAATTACTGTTTCAGGAAGATCCACAACAATTTAAACTTAGACGATTTAAATTAGATACTTTGTGATTTCCCCTAACAAACATGTATGGTTGTTTGCCATCCGGTTTCACTTACATTTGAGTACTTTTACTCGAAAATGTTGAAAACTGAACGTTCTCTAAATTGAGTTTCAAAAAAAATTTATGAAGAAAGGTCTACGAGGTCAGAAAAATGAGTCTACGTGGTTAATAAACAGGCCCAAATTCCCGACGAAGTATTTGATTTTGCAGGCCATATGTAGCTGTAGTCGAAAATCTAAAAGTTTCGTCTCTACCGGTACTATCAATAAGGATATGTACGAGAAAGAATGTCTGCAAAACCGGTTGCTACCGTTTATCACCAGCCACGACTCTCCAGCTCTGTTTTGCTTGATGTGGCCTGATTATCACTGATGTCAGTGGTACATGAGCGCTTTCCAAACGTCACCTTTTGCCTATAAAGGTGGCGGATTCGTCCGTGCCTCGACCTACCCCGCAGTGGGATGTTAGGCAAAGGGTGACGTCCGTGGTTCGATTACTATTGTACCCATGCCCTTTCGTTCAATTTTCAATACATCTGTTCTATTTCCAACCTACCGTACACTGACGGAACTTTCAACACTTTCTCTTCATATTTTTTATTCTAGCAAAACATTACTGTCCTCTCTTGGTGTCTCATGGTGATTGGCGAACATCTCTTTCTACATCATAATCGTTACTCCACGCACGGAGAATACAAAAACATAACAATTAGATTATTTGAACCTTGTTTAGCAAGCTCATCTGCCTTTTTATTGCCTTCAATGCCACAGTGTCCCGGAACCCATTGCTATTACTTTGGTGCCCGAAATTTAACGTGGATAGGCTTTGTTGCTTTGTTTAATAACTACTGAATTACACAAATCCTACTAGTATCACGTCCTATATCAGTGCTTTAATATAAAAGTCCTTTGACGTGGCAGAAAAATAAAAGCGCTAATTTCATAAGAAAATTGTTAGTTACTTAGTTTGGTAATTTTATAAGAAAATCGTTGGTTACTCGCTAACGGTACGAGATATCGGGAAGATTTTTGCGTCAAAACGTTTCATCTTAACAAGTTATAGGTACACCCTATATCCGATATCTCTTACCTTTAGCGAGTGGCTAACGATTTTCTTATAAAATTACGCCCTTTTCAAATGTGTTATACTCTGTTTGAAAAAATGTACAATACAATAATATACAATAATGAGAAATACTTACAAAATGCTGTTGTGTAATAATTTTGTGATTTGACCCGACTAGAAGAATCAACACATGAAAAAGACCTATTTTTCTACAAAAACACTAATAAGTGCTGTTCGACATACGATAGAGACAATTTCAGCACACGTTGTAGTGTTATTGTTCTTATTTGAAATAAAAAAGTTACAGCTAAATAATTGATTTTTATAGCGACAGCCTAAGTTGAGTAGGAAAAAAATCATAAATTCGGTCGTATCAAGTGGTACAGAGAAGTTGATTCAATCAAAGTTGCTCAAAATTCTTTATTCCACAACTTCTCCAAAGAATATATGCCTTTATTTCTGGAAATAAAAAAAGCTATATTTTCGATTTCTCTGAAAAACAAGGACCACCCTAGTTTTCTTTCACATCAAAAGAAGCACCTTGTTATTGGAAACAACTTTGTATAAGACAACTTTGCTCCAAAACATGAAACTTAGACTGAAAATGTATCTGTCCAGCTAAATTCGCACTCTGGACCACTGTGCACTGTGCGTTGGTCGGTTGGAAGCGAGCAAAAGTAACATGGGTACGAGAGCCACGTTTCGGGATGAGAATGGGTCTTTCGTTGAAAGTCTAGTTTAAGAAGCATCCGACACAGGAATATTAAATGGTAATTTTAGCAGAACGTATTGTGAGCTTCACAGTTTCCAACGTGTAATTTTCTGCGTTATCTAATGCACACATAGGGAATGCTAGATTTGAAATAAGTTCATGGGATATTTCAAATAAATTTAAGCCAGATATCGCCTTTATCAAGTCTGTTGTATGAAAGATTGCAAACAATTTCTTTGTTTATGCATGCTTTGATTTGCAAAGGAATGAGAGGAAATTCTAGGCGACTATTAAAATTCTTCATTTTTTTTTGTTTTTCATTGAGCAAATCATGGAAAATTCATGAACACTTATCCTGTTCAAAGCGAAGTTGACAACTTCAATATATTTAGTTTAAGCTTCATTATCTTTGTTGATGTTTTACAAATACAAACAATTACCATTACATATGAGAGTTTCAGCGAGCAACATTTACAGATTTGAAATTTGAGCAGACATGAGTAGGTTGGAGATCAACATTATTCTAATCGCCCATTGTTGGTCCATCGTGCAGAATAAGCCAAATTATCTGTGACCTCAACTGGGGCGATCCCTGCGTATATCTCACATGTCAAAGACACCAATTCAAATTTCAACTGAAATGGTGTATGAATGACTACGACTGGAGGCTGAAAATCTCGATAGTAAACAAATAAAAAATAATTCTTCAATGTTGTCAATTTCACTAACCGTACTGGTTCAATTTTTCAGCTACCACAACAAAAATATCACTGAAATTCACAATTGTTTAGAGAAAAGAGTCCTTGCTGCTTTACAGGCAAACCAGCATGTGTCATCACGGACAGTTGCGAAAAAGTGCAAATGTAAACCGGTTTTGTGCAAAAAGTAAAGTCTAAGGCTGGATTGAGATCATTCAAAGCTCAAACATACCCAGATCGTAGCGCAAAGCAACAAACATCTGTAAAACACGCTTCAGAAAGCTTTATGAACAACTTCTCACAAAATTCCATTGTGTTGTCATGGATGACGAAACATACTGCTTCAAAAACTCAAATATCTTTAAAGAACGGAATTTTACACTACAACTAGCCGGAAAGATGTCTCTGAATATATGAAACGGAAGTATAAAACCAAATTCCCTGAAAAATATCTGGTCTAGCAAGAAAAATATTCCTGTGGGCTATAATCTCAGATTTTCGTAACCACAAGTACTGTAAACGCTGAGATTTACCGGCAAGAATGTCTCAAAACGCGACTTTTACCTTTCCTGAGAAAACATCCGAATCAATTTTAGTATGGCCAGATTTGGCCAGCTGTCGTTACGCTACAGTTACTACAATTACTTGGTTTGGGAACAAAAACGTTATTTACGTTCCCAAGGATTGTAATCCACCAAATTGTCCACAGCTCCGCTCGATTGGAACATACTGGTCAATGGTCAAGGGAAACGTCAAAAGTTTGGTGGAGAGGTATCAACGAATTCCGTTCTCAGTGGCTTATTGCTTCGATGAAATTTGACAAGGACACCGTGCAAAGATTGATGAAAGGAGTGAGTAAGAAACTGCGTGCAACAGCTTATAGAAATAAATCCATATAAATCTATGTACAGTGGTGTTGAGTATCACATTTATCTATAAAATGATATAAACAATATGAATAAAAAAAAATGCTGTTGTTTTTTGAAAATATATTTTGTGTGTCCAGATTTTGGTGTGAACGGCGTTTAATTTTTTTCCCATTACACCGATAGTTCAATGCGGATTCACTAGCCGTTTCAATGTTTTTTCTGTCAAATGAAATCAGCATACAGAGTTTGGAAATCAGTAGGGTGTTAAACTTGTGACCAATTCTTAAGGTGATATGGACTTAAGGTGAAACTAGAGGGAGTCCTTTTTCCATATGATTTACAGTTTAGGTCACTTCATGATTTTTGAGACTAAAAATTACAAACAAAAGGAAAACAAACAACGCTAAAATTTCTAACCAATGCATGCCCTTGTGGAACCAGCGGTTTTTGAAAATTTCACGCCTGAAGTTCTAATAGTATTTGAGGTTTGTGGTCAGAAAACTTCGAAGTGATAGGGACTTGATTCCGTATGACCTTAAGTGAAATTATCAAGAATCGTTTGATTCACACTGAAAATTTAATTTCGTTAAATAGCTTTCATTCGTTTCGTAAACATGCATTTTGTACATATGATACATTGTACATATGTATGAAACATTCATATTGCTTTTTATCTGGCGAAATGCTATCACAGAGAACAGACCTTGATGTTCGTATACCTTTTCTTGAAAAACGTGTGTAATAGTTATTATGGGCAGCCGGTATAAAAAACAAGTGCAGAGAAAAACGAACAATTCTTTTCAGGTAATGTGCTAGGCTTTGTTTTAATAAAAATTGACATCACAGTTATCGCACAACTGCAGCGCCGCCTACCAGGAGCATAACGACATACATTTGAAATGTTGGTTTAAAGTTTTACACAAATAGCAGACTGATGATGAACGGTGTTCGCTGTGATGCTATCATTACACGTTTCCGTATAATGCACGGAATGAATTTCATGAAGACCAACCAATCACTGCTTCTCCTTTATCGTACTCATGCAAGACGATGTTGATGCTGGGATGGGCGGGAATAGTTTATTGATTCCAAAATAAAAACTAAAGCGCCGTCGAGAGTTATAACTCTATACTCACTAATCAAGTATCTTCTTAGAAGTCACCATGGCGTAGTGCTTTTAACAGTAGCGCGTGTGCCATTAATTACGAAGGTAGCTTTATAAATAGTACAAATCAGTTTCGTTGCAGAAAACAACGAATCGATTGGATAGTTTCGTATATAAACAAAAATTAATTTTCAGTGCACTGGAGCATCCATTGGATAGCAATTGAAGCGTTGTTCGTTTTGTTTTGAGTGTATTTGTTTAGTCTCAAAACCGTGAAGTCTAGACAAAATAGTCACAAGGTCGAATGTAACATCTGTAAACAATGACTTTTAGCGTATTTTTCTGGGACCTGTTTGCTCTCACAAACAAAATTCCACCAGAACCAGATACAGGGAGTTATTACCTCCCCGTCGGTAGTGGATATAGATGTTCGCAACCTGGAGTTTCCAGGAAATTTACGTTTTAAGTCATTGTTATTTGCGACCTTTTGACGATTTTGTCTAGAAGTGATAATTGAGAATACCTAAAGATTGTTAAAAATTACCGATAATCGCTCAAACGTGCATCTCGCCAAATTATGCACAATTATCCAAATTATGCACAAACACAAATAACCTAATATTGGGTATAAGTATTAAAGGAAGAAAACCAATAAAAATTACCCGTTTTTAAGCGTTACTTTTTATTGAAAACTGGGTACTTATTTTAAGTTTTATTTTACAGAATGCTTTAAAAATACATGAAATTATAAATTTATCGAATCGGATAAGAAATTCTGCACTTAATGAGGAATAAATGTTTGAATGTATTACAAAACTGTTTTTTTTTCTTCATCCAAAAACAAGGTATGGAGGAATCCAAGCAAAGCTACACTGAGGTAAACATCGTAGTATCTAAACCTGAAATAGATAATAACTTTCGCGCTATTTTTGAAACTGTTTGTATTTGGTCAGTATCTTCATTCTCGATGATTTCTGCTCTATTTATCACCAATAACTATCCTCTTTTTTGCACCAATTACTGTGCTTGAAAAAATCATTTTCAAGAACTCGATCAACGACGTTTAACCTCACTTTTGCCTTTACCTGGATTCCTCCATTACAGAAATAATTTGTCTGCATCAATCCAACATTTTGACATTATTTGTTCGCTCCGGAGTGAAGCCGAATTGCATTAGGGGATTCACATTGGTTAACAGGCGATCCGTTGGAGCTAGAGTAAAAATGAATGCGAAAATTATTGATTCACATATAGGAAATGAATAAACTAGTTCTTGAAGGATTAATAAGAAAAATAATAACGATTTCGCTTGGAAAAATATAACGACCGAGTTGCTTCAGTGACATAAAATGTATCTTATTTTGGGTAAATAATTACGTTCAATAGTGAAAATTGAACATAGTCCAAATTTCATTAGAAATTACTGTTTATTATCATTTAATTTTGCCGATATTTTGGCTTGCTAACAATACCTAACTTAAGGTAAAATAAATATCGAATACCTAAATTCTCATCTTAGCGTGTAACAGATAGTTCAAATGGAAAAAGGTCTCCTCCCATTTCGCCCTTATAATTTGTCACTGTTTAGTTAATCTTGAAAAATCTTTGTGAAGGTTCAAAAGTTTCAAAGTCTTCTGTAACAGTGTTGACTGTGCGAGTTGTACCAATAGCCCTAAAATGGACTCTGAAATCCTATTTGCAATCGTTGAAAATTAAAATTTTTGGTTTCAACGACTTATATTTTGATTGAGTGTTAATGTATCCACAGATAAAAAGAATCATTGAATATTCTGCGTTATCTAATGCACATAAAGGAAATGCTAGATTTGGCAAAAAATAATGGGATATTTCAGGTGAATTTAAGCCAGATAACGCCTGAATCTCCTGTTGTAGGCAAGATTGCTAACATTGTTGTATGGCGCATGAAAGATTGCAAACAATCTTGGAATTAAACGATTTTTTTTTCTGCGTATGAAAGACATCCTCACTAATTGTGTATCCATAATTGAGTCCTGACGAATAAGATATTCGACTTTCTCTGAAATGTGTTATCTTGCCGAAAACTCAAGAAAGCGACTAACTATTCCTGCACCGCTTACATTTCTTCCTGTTCTTGTGTTTATGCTCGCCGCTGAAAGTAAATAAGCGGTACATTATTTCACGCATAAAATTCGCAACTTTTTTTTTTGTTGTTGCTCGCCACGATTAACAGGGGTGAAAAAAAAAACTAATGTAAGCAACCTCAAGGTTGTTTTCGCTAAATTTAGCGCCTGGAAGCACTTTTGGGCAAAGCGCGATTTTTTTTCCTTCTTATAATTAACCTCACCCAATATGTGAGTCTTTCGGACGACGACGACGACGACGGACGCACACAGCTCAGCGCAAAACTGATCACTCACTGGCCGATCGCGTAATGCGTGTGCGTACGTGAACGCAGAATAAGCTGATTTCTGCTCTTCCTCTTCTTCTCCTTCCCCGTGCCTTTTGTTTCGGTTTCTATTATTTTGGGTAAGCAGGTAGACACACCATTTTCATAAACTTGCGTGCCATCCGCCAAAGATGGACCTGCGACTGTTTAAGTGGCCTGGCGCTTACCGCCGACATAGCTATGAGCTATTTAGTGTAGCGTGGCGTCGGTCGTGCGCCGCTTGGCAGCCGCCGCGCCGGAAAACGCCGAGCTAGCTTTAATGCGATTGGCTAAATAAAACTGTTCGATTTGGCAGTCTGGTGGCGATGATCTCTTTTGTACTTACACGACCGACACGGATTGCGTTAGTGGCGAGTGGAAGTCGTCGTCGTCGTCGTCGTCGTCGGTTTGTAGCTTTGTAATGAGTTCCATCCATAGGTAGGTGCAATACAGGTGGGAGTGAAGCGATTAGGTGCACGACGGGTTTTATGCGTGGTCAACCATGATGTGCGTGTGGCCATCACACCGGGTGATGACAGACTTTGATTGAGTTAACGATGGTGGAGAGCTTAGCAGATATGGTACCGGAGTTGATTAGTTGGGCTATCCTAAACGTGACGACAATAGGATTGATAATGGTTGTTACTACGTTTTAAATGTACACAGGGCAAGCTTACATTATTCGGAATATCTCGGCGAAGGGACTGCATTAAATTTTGAAATATTGTTTGATGGCTTTATAAGGAAAAGAACGAGCCTGCAAACAAAAATAGATGGGTGAACCAATGCAGAACTGCGACAGATAATTGTTTTGCGACAATTTTCGCTTGCGCTTAAGCTGACTCATTGTTGTGTACGATGAATTTTAAACATAGAAAATTGCAATTCGCATGTCCATACACAGATTAGACATGGCAACGGATGCCACGGTTGTTCTACCGTATGTCAAAACTTGTCGTGCGAAGGCGCCAGCTGTTTGCGAAACTCAGTTACGGTCACTTGAAACAATTTTAACCGGATGATGCTTAGCGCCGGTGGAGTGTCATTTGTTATGAGATGGAGATGATCTCGTCAAGGCATGTCAATGTCATCTTCGCGGACAATACAGCTTTTTACACTAGATCAAAAATGCTCGCAGTGGTGAAGATTCCCGATAAGGAACTATTAGACAATACAGCAAGGAGATTGTGAAATCTTTAGGATCTCTTCAAGGGGCCGATGGAAATTCAGATAACTAATTCAATGCAATACTAAAGTTGGAAAATTCGGCTGTTTGTAGCACCTACAGACTATCATAACATACTGTAGCATAAATAGTATGTGTGAAGTAAATGTAAAGGTGCTTTGTAAGATTTTAAGAGTATTCATGAACCTTTCGATTTGTGTATAATCAACTTAGCATGAAACGAAATAAAAGTTGTAGTCAGTTACGCAAAAATCTCCTCACTTCCCGATCCCGATAGCTATAAATACCAGTAACCTGTGCCCATTTAGCCCCACTCCAGTTCCAACAAGCGACACAAACGGTCCTATTTTTCGCTCGCTCTCTGAAAAGTTGTTCGGATTTATTTCGTTTGCTCTTTCGTTTTGTTGTGTGGTGCACTGTATGCTCTCGCATTGTGTGGTCGGCTCAAGCTCGACTGGGAAACGTTCCCGATTGAACTCTCCCGACAATAAGCTATCATCGAAAAAGTTCTTGGCTAACAACCGCTATACCGTTCTGAAAAACGAACCGCGAATAGTAGAGAAGGAGAAAATGCCACCACTGGGATTTCCAGAAGGCTTCCTGGAAAAGGTGTACTTCTACATCAAGAAGGGCCTGCGGATCACAATTCAACTCTGCTCGCAGGGTTACAAGGTGATGGTTTCGGCGCTGTCCCATTTCATCGAAGCAAACAAACCGTTCAAGGCGGTTTTGCGGGGCCTTCCGGAGAAAAAGACGGAGGAACTGGACGAAGAATTAAAATTTTCTAGACCAAAACTGGTGCAAATCATCAAGATGCGTCGGCATGACGTCTCTCCAAGCTATTGGGATCAGAATTACCAAATTCACTTCAAGAAGAACTCGACGTGCATGAAGGACGTGCAAAACATCAGATCCTTGTTTCACATCGTCGTCAAATGGGACCGCTAGAAACCGATTCACCGTGATGTTACTTAGTGCTAACAGAGCCTGATGTTTGGGTATGGCACCAAAAATTGCAACATCGAGAGGCACACGAAGCAACCAGCAAAGAATACCCAAAGCGGGCAGAAATCATAGAAATTTTGCAGAAAATCGTCAGTCAAAAATCACCCCCGGACATCAACAAAGATCTGGTCTGCCTCCGGCCCTCACGAACGAGAACTTTTCCAAAACGTTTGGTCCCTAGTCGGGCTTCTGTTGGGATCACAGCTGCAGCAACCCATCCATTCCAAAGTTCTCTTCCAGGATCGTCGTACTCTGGTGCAGCCTCCAGCGCGATCGAGGATTCGATACAAACAACAAAGGAAGTCGTTGCAATCCTGACCCAGGCCACCATCATCAACCGATCCTGCAGAACCCGTTCGGAGCAACTCAAGCCATGATTGAGTTTCGCAATGGACCGTGAAATCATCAAAATAGCCAACTGGAACGCTTGCCCGCCTAAGAGCAAGAATATCGAATTCATCGACTTTCTCAATGAACGACCCATTGACATCGCAATCATAACCGAGGCGCATCTCAAGCCTGAGATCAATGTATTCGTCCCAGATTTCCGACTGATCAAACTTGATCGAACCAATTCCGCAACATCAATTGCCAGATGCTTCCAAACTGTCAGCTTAATCTCGTCGAAGCCATCGGAGTCAAGATTGTAGCCTCCATCGGCCCTATCACTATCATCGCGGCCTTTTGTTTCAAACAAACAAGCGCAAACAAACGGGACAGATACGACTCGACCTTACGAAACGATATCATCAAGTTTACTCGGACGCATAGGCAGTACATCATAACCGGTGACCTGAATGCAGGACATGAAACCTGGGGAAATGCACGACGAAACAAAAATAGCTTTATCCTACAGGAGGCCATTACATCTCCCTGGGCCCGACCCGGTTGAGCAGATCCGGGGCCCACTCAACAATCGACATCCTCCTTATGAACATGTGGAGCAACATCCCAGCCAGTCGTGTACTAAGACCTCAGCTCAGAACACTATCCAGTGGTGGCTGAAGTTGGGTCCTGCGTCAACCGGCATACCGTAACCAGGTGCTAACTGAGTTCAGTTCCATCATCAGGTCGACAACTCCGTCGACTATGATGGGTGCCCCAAATAAACCGACGACATCGATCGGCAACTGCAGTCGATCGACCAGGTGATCTCTCAGGCCTAGGAGAAGCACCTATGTTGCTATTGACCAACTCCTTAACTATTGATAGATCCGTCTACGAAACACTACCCGCAGACAGTATCAACGTACTGGTCTGCCTGCCTTTAAAACAGACTGCAATCGCTTGAAAAAAATCATCAAGGCCCGAATGATGAACCTCAGAAACAATGATTTTTCCAACAAAATCAGCGCTCTCCCGAACTGTGCAAAGCCGTTTTGGAAAATAATTTTTTTTTTAAAAACCAAGCCTAGGACCATTCCACCGTTGATCCCACTAGACAACAATTGTCAGCGCCCACAATTTTGGTCAGAACATCATCAACAAGCATGCAAATAACTTCCATCTATGTCCCAATGACTTTTCAGGGGAAGTAGAAATCACAGCTGACGAACTGTCAACTTAGGTCAAAACGTTGAAGAACACAAGGTTTCGACGAAAACTTGAATTTCCAATTCTACGAACATCACGCATTCATAGCAAATGCCTTCGACTTAGCTACTTCCCCTCGTGTTGAAAGTCAGCTAAAGTCATACTCATCCGGAAACCTGAGAAAGATCCTTCCTTTACCAAGAGATATCGACCCATCAGCCTTCTCTAGGTGGTATCCAAACTATTTGAGAACGCAATCTACCGTACATCTGCCGGCGAACTCCACATATTGCTTGTTATGCAGTTTTCGCGGTTTTCGACGTGGTCGATCAACGGTACAGCAATTGAACCGAGTCACAGGCATCCTCAGGCGAAACAATTCTGTTTCAAAAACTTCTGCCATGGCCCTTCTTGACGTGGAAAACGCGCTTGGCAACGTTTTGCCAAACTGCATCGGTACAATCTTCCAGTTAGTGGTGAAGATGGTGAAAAAGTTCCTTTCAAATAGAACATTCCGTGTTTCGCTGCATGGTACAGTGTCCAATGCGCAGGGTGCCGTTGATCTGCAAGGCAGCATCACCTCGGACATACCTCCATTCCCTGAAAACGGCTCTCTGTCGCTGTTTACCGATGATACCTCAGTCGTCTACAATGGTAAGGTAGTAAGAGCGATCGCACCGAAACTACAGCGAAGCCTGCATGTTCTATTAAACCCACAAATTGGAAGATCTGCATCAATGCAGGTCTACTATAACCCCTTTTGTAGGGCTCCGGGGGACTAGATCCCAATTCACCTTGTTTCAGGGCCTCCCAGACGTTGCTTGAGTTTAGATAAACAACCTAATCACAGATACTCAATTTGGTTTCCGCAGGGGCAAGGGAACGAAGGATTGTCTCGCGTGGCTTCCCACAGTAGGCTTTTGCTATGGCTTCTGCTTTTTAAAGTCCTTCCCACGCTTGTGGCTTTTCACTATTCAAGGGTGTCCCACATCAAATTGCATCACGGAAAAAACGCAGTAGTAGATTACCCATTGGGTATTTTCTCTTTGAAATTTGGGGAGAAGTAGTTTAGAGTGTTTTTGTTTGTTGTATTTTTATCGTCAATTATATCGTCAACTTCCGAAAAGCTAAGTCGCGAATTGATTTTGCAGCAAACACTTGTAAAATAACGGTGAGTCGTGCGATTAAACGTTACTGCGAAACTCTGAACATCGAACGGAAGGAGAAATGCAGTCGGAATGGATGTTCTACTAACAAGCGTTAAAGTGAAATCCGAATGCTTCGGTCAATGATGTGGCCAAAAAGTTGAATCTGTCCAAGTCTTTCGTTCAGAGAGGCAAGAACCGAGAGGAACTGCATACGTACAAAGTGCAGAAGGCTCCTAATCGTGACGAATGGCAACATACGGTGGGAAAGTCACGGATCCGGAGACTGTACACCCAGATTCTGACCAAGCCTCATTATTTCAGTCTCACCATGGATGATGTTCTTGGGTCAAAACGGACTTCCAGCAGCTTCCGGCTACTGTTCTTGACCGCCCAGCACAAGCTGGAAGCAGAAACTTTCAAAGTTTTCCAAGAAATACATGATTTGGCATGCGATCTGCTCATGTGTTAAACGAAGTGCGCCGTTCGTGACTACCGGGACTGTTAACGGGGAGATCTACCTCAAGGAATGTCTACAAAAGCGTCTGCTTTCTCTGTTGAAGCAACACGAAGATCCTACGATCTGCTGACCAGATCTAGCTTCTTTCCCCTATTCAAATGTTGTCATGAAGTGGAACGAAGAGAACGGGGTCACTTTCGTACCCAAGGACTGGAAACCCCCTGTTTATGCGCCATTCGGAATTGGTGTCTTGCAACAGATAATTATTTTATTCTATCCAGCAAAGTAACATCCCTGTTTGAATTATAAAAAACTTCATAGCTCATTAGACGTAAGTTATGCACTGTCCATTAAAAGTATTTTGCAAACATAAATAATCGTCATAACCATCGAGCAATTTTTATTCCTAATGAAAATATATCAACGTATGCGTTTAAATCATCAACAAAACTCCGCAGCTTTTGAAGTTGTTTGTAGTAATTATAATCATGTTTTCAAACGGCTATGTTATCTAGTCTATTATTAAGGCGGTAATTTGTACGGGTGGCAACTCAATTCTTGGAATTTTTTAGAGGCTCAATAACAAACGAACTCAGAGACAAATGAGAGAGTGCATTTTTTAACTCTCTCTCTTTTACCTCTTTCTGCTACATGGTCAGCCATTTTAACTCAGTTTAGAGTCGTTTTTGACTCAATTGGAGTCACTCAAATTTGAGTAAATGGAACTGGAATTGACAAGTCGACAAATAAAAAACAACAACTCAAATCAGATTGATAATTTTGATTTGTCTACTTGTCAATCCCAGTAATGTTTACTCAAATTTAAGTGAATCCACTTTTGACGAAAGTGCGTCAAAAATGACTCAAAACTAAGTTAAAATGCCTGGCCGTGTAGTCTGCCTTGTTTTGTTTATGCTTGCTCAGTTTTGCTCAAAATGGCGTCGAAACAAGAAGCATATCGCGAGTGCGTTGTACAGTTCTACAGCGTTTTACAGAAATCTCGGCAAAAGTATACGATACAACATTTTAAAAGTGAATATGTTTCGGCTTCGACTGTTTACCATATCCTTAAAACCCCGCCAACTGTTCACAAACAAAGTACACACTTAGAAATTATGAATTCTACACGAGACGTAATTCGTGTCTGTAAAAATTCGGGGAACGTAAAGAAAGGTTTCGTGTAAAATCATGTCTCCTGAAACTGACACATCGGCAATTCGACTAAAGATCTGTTTGATTGAATTGATTTTCTCAACTCTTTCAACTTATTCTTGTGTGCTCATGGAGGCTTGCATGTGTCGGTCTCATGGCACAGAAATTTACATTACATTTTGGTAGTGTGTGGTGGAAAACCAGTCAAACTTATCGACGCAAAAGGACTTCGTTTTCTTTCTCCTGCTTCTTGCTATACTGTTTTGTTTTGGGTGAGGAAAGTGGCTACTTTCCTTTGAAGACGTACATTTCCGGAAACGATCGACGGACATTACTGGAGCAGGAGAAAATAACACGTGAATCCTAATTTTGATCTTGATAACTGGCCTTGATATTTAAGCACACAGCATAACGAGATAAAATACCTAAACAAAACACTTAAGAATTGCAAACAAAATACCTCTTGAATAACAAAACTTGTTATTTGGGATTCCTGGGAATACCGGAGAGGTACTATTTTGGTATTGGCTTACCTCAATTTGGTATTCGCACAACATTGTGGGCACAATTTTATGGTATTATCCTCAGGTATTTTACCTCTTATGCATACCTTACCTTACCAATCAGACCAAGGCCGGTGTGGTCTCTGCTGTACACAGAAGTTATCTCCATTGTAATCGGTCCATGACTGTACGTCGCCAGCCTCGCTGTCTGCGGAGAGTCCGCAGGTCGCTTTCTGCTTGATCGATTCACCTTGCTCGTTGCGCGCTTCGTCTTCTTGTACCCGTCGGTTCGTTTTCGAGAACCATTTTAACAGGGCTTTCGTCCGACATTCTTACAACATGTCCAGCCCATCGTAGTCGACCGATTTTAACGATTTGTACGCTGGGAGGTTCTCCAGCAATTGATGCAATTCGTGATTCATTCGCCTCCTCCACGTTCTGTCTTCCATCTGCACTCCACCGTAGATCGTTCGCAGCACCTTCCGTTCAAAGACACCAAGGGCGCGTTGGTCTTCCACTAGCAATGCCCTTTTTTCGTGGCCGTAGAAAACTACCGTCTAATTAATGTCTTGTAGATGGTCAACTTTGTAGTTTGGCGAACTTTGTTCGATCTTAACGTCCTTTGAATTTCAAAGTAGACACGATTGCTAGCCATATTGTGCCTTTGTATCTCTCTGCTGTTATCGTTATCGGCGGTCACCAATTAAACCAGAAACGCGAATTCGTCTACTACCTCGATTTCATCACCGTTGATCTGTACTCGTGATGGTAGGCTTCCATTGTCTTCCTGTGAGCCTCTTCCCTTCAAGTATTTCTTTTTCAACGCAAAAGGGTGTTTCGATCAAAATTTGGTCGACTTAAACTTGAAGCATTTCCTTTCATCGTGCATTACAATTTTTTGCAGATTAGCACTTCAGTTATCAAAATGTCGTCCAAAGAAGAGAAGAAACGCATCAAAATGCTGCACGTGTATGGCGGAAATCCAAACTACTTTCACTCCAAGTTAGCGAAATTGTTGGATGTGGCTAAATCATCTGTTATCAACGTATTAAAAGTGTTCGGTGAACGTTTGTCGACAGCCAGGAAAGCTGAATCGGGAGGAAATCGAAAGCTGGAGTCCACAGCGACGACAAAAAGTTACCCGCTGTTTCGAGTGGAACCCGAACCTCTCCGTCTGAGATGTCGCATAGAAGCTGGAAGTGGCGCCTTCAACCGTGGATAGAGCGAAAAAACGAGCTGGACTGTTAACTTACAAGAAAGTGGTTACTCCACATCACGACGGTAAACAAGATAGGTCGGCCAACGCACGATCGCGAAAGTTGTACACGACGATGCTGACGATGTTTGATTGCGTGGTACAGGACGATGAAACTTACGTCAAAACAAACTTTAAACAGCTTCCTGGACAGCTTTCAACCGGACGGAGAAAGGTGGCAGATATTTTCAAGCACATTAAACTGTAAAAGTTCGCGAAGAAATATCAGGTGTGGCAGGTCAGCTGTACCTGTGGCGTGAAGAGCAACGTTTACATTGCGACCGGAACCGTCAATTAATCTGAGCGAGTGCCTACAAAAACGTCTACTGCCTTTCCTGCACGCATGAGGCATGATGCTTTCTATTTTGGCCGGATTTGGCATCTTGCCATTACGGAAAAAAGGCCATGAAGTGGTATGCTGCCAACAACGTTCAAGTGGTGCCCAAGGACAAGAACCCTTCCAACACTTCAGAGCTCCACCCAATCGAACTATATTGGGCCATCTTCAAGCGGAACCTTAAGAAGACTCAAATAACTGTTGGGAGCGAGAAACAGTTCAAGACAAAGAGGCGTTCTGCGGCGAATAAAGTGAACTGTACAAAATCTTATGGCAGGTTTTAAACGATAGACCCGGCAGTTTGCATTCGGTAAAAAGGAAGCTTAGCTGAATATTTCACCTCTATTTGGTAATAACTGAAGTTGAAAAAAAAAAATTTGACTTATTAATAAAAACTTTGATCGGCTCACACACATTACTGTTTGACCGAATTTTGATCAGAACACCCTCGATTCAATTTCACAGCCTGCCTTGCTCTAATGAACATTTTTCAGGTGTTTAATTAGTTCGTTTATTTGTAAGGCTCAGGCGTGTGCTACACTTTGTGGAGCCGATAATCGTTATTGTTATTTACAATGCATAGCTTTTTGGTGTAAGTAAGTGGGGTGCCAATAACTCGTGGCTGGCTCGACGTTAATGGATCACATCAGTTTTTGGAAAGGATTAGGCAGGTAACTCTGCAATGGACATATCAATTCTTTCTTTTACATCTTTGGTTCTAGCAGAAATTGATTTCCACTTCTAGAGTTACATGTTGATAAGAAGAATATTTCCATTTCAAAACATTAAAATTGATTACGTTTTTCACGCAATAAAACATGGTTAGTCAAATGTATCCTTAATTTCAAGGAAGATCTTCTGCAAGTATGTTTGCCTTTTTTAAAGCTTGAGCAAGATATTCCAACATCTTAGTTGCCGCTCGTTAATGACTAGCTCATGATTGGAAGTCCTACCCTACATCACGGTATGTCAATTTCTGGAACAACATTTGAATCAATTCAAACGACAATCAAACATTAAACCCGAAAGTAACGGACACGTGGGACTTACGACTGTTTTTCTAGATTTAAGAAGTTCATGCAAGACTATATGCCCCGAGCCGTCAGCATAAAATCTAAAGCTTATTTCCTCTCACAAGGCATCCTACATCCTACAAAACATTCACGGATTGGTAATACCAAGTAAACGGTAGTCATCGTCGTCGTCGTCTTTGCCGCCGTCACCAAGAACAACATCGCTGGGATCATAAATCTTTTGCGATCCAAATTCGCTCAAATAGTTCCAATGGGTTTTAAATTGCCATCTGCGCCCGCCGCCTCCACCAAATGCCAGCGACGGCTTCATCCAACCCGAACAAACCAAATTGGCCATAAATCATGACCCATAGAGCAGAAAATCCGTTCGTGTTGTTTTCGGGGGTACCGTTTCATCCAAGAATCGATCGATTGATGCGTGTAGCGACTAAATAGTGATGTCGAGCATTGGCAATTACGTAATGATGGCTTGTAGGATATTCGTCACCTCCTTCGAACGATGACCATTTGACACTGCTGGTCGTTATTCACACCGTGTGTGCCGACTAGGTTCGATGGCCCCTGATTGGTCGCTGGAGGAGTCTATTGAAGTTTAAGCCCGGGGGAAAAATGATGGTGCAAAGCAATTCGGCTTCTTGCCTGGGAAATCTTCGGCAATTGAACGCGAAAGGGTAATAAAGAATGAACAGACTTGAGCAATTAAGAGCATATGGCTATAAATCTTCATCTGGGAGCCATAAATGAGTATGAGCCCACATATGTAAACTAGCGATTAATAATTGGTCGTATAAAGTTCATTCATAAACTAACTGGAATAGGGTTTGATTCCAGCAGGTTCAGCATCGAAGTAAGTCTCTCGCCAGTGCCAGATGTTCGGTTGGGCCGAACTTATTCTTCAACCGGGCCTGACGTCAAACGAACCCGCTTCACACATTACCGGCGAAAAATTAATAACCCATGTCGCCGGAGGGTGGCCATCGATTGGTACTGCTTCCTACGTGCGAGCAAGACAACATTTACGCAGCAAAAGTCAACGATCCATTGATCCTTATCGTGGCTGCTGTAGAGTGACTTTATGAATATTTGTCGTCCCGTGAACCGCAGGAGAGATTACGCAACATACACCTCGCCACCATCTCGCGAAAAGAGCCTTCGAGCTAGTTGTTTATGGCGATGATTTTCTAGTCCGAAGTTCGAAGCGTGATGAAACCTTCGGATATGTGATCATTTCTTCCCGCAGGGCACTTTCAACGGTGCAATGGGACGACCATGTGGCCAGCGGTAAGGGTCAGGTCAAAGGGAACCGCACATAATTCGGAATGAACGCGATCCCATCAACCTACGACGCAACTCTCCGACATCCCAGTCCGGTGGCAGCGGATTACAGCATAAATGTATTTATTGATGAAGATTTATGAGGTCCGCTGCGGCAGTCGGCCATAAAAGGTCGGTGTTAAACTGCGTGGCAGCTGAAAATGAACCCACTCGACGATGAGTCGGAAGTGATCACTGATTTCCAGCTAAACCTTTTAGCTTTAGGTGATTCATCGGTTGTCGATTAGATAGCTCATTAGCCGCCAAACTACCGAATTGGCCGTGTGCGTGTGTGTGTGCGTAGAAGTGTCGTTAAAGCAAGATTTGCAGATAAGGTGGCCTGTTAGTAGCGTTTGGAATCGGTGGAGGCCAATTTGCATTGACAAAATCTGAAACAAATAGGCTTAGCGTGTAATTCATGCACGGTTGGGGATAATATGTGATTAACGACCATGCTGGCTCAAGATTGATTTATTGTAGCGATTCTCAAGCTTTTTTGTTAGTATCGACCTTCTCAAGGAAAATTTCATTAGCTCGCAATTCAGTTATACCTAACAATTGAATATAAATGCCTTAGAAGCAATGGAAAATGACTTTCGAACTTCAACACTTAGTAGAATGATCTACATTCGAAAGGCCAACAAAACCTAGGACCATTATCGGAAACAATGATTTTAAATACAGGGTGTCTGCAAATTATCCGTACAGACTATGTCGGCAGCCTCAACGCAACCAAGCGGCTTAAACTAAGCATACCTACATGGTTTAACATCTTGACCCATTATCTTTATAAGGTGTAATTGAACTGTTTCGAAAAGCAAAAACTGTTTCAGCGATTGCAAAGACACTGAAAAGGGAAATATCTACAGAGAGTGACACAATAAAACGATACCAACAGCTTGGAACGCTAGATGAATGCGTAGAGAGAGGACTCTACAAATCTGGCGAAGAATCAAGCGAAATTCTTAGAGTTCCATCCGAAAGTTGGCGTAGTAAACGAAAGTTAAGTAGTAAACGACGATTTGAAGATTCAGTCATATAAACTTTGCCAGAATCACTACTTGAATGACACAATGAAAGCAAACCGGTTGAGAAAAGCTAAGGTTCTCCTGACCCGCCTATTCGAGACTGGGCTCCGGCTCATGGAGTAAAAAGAATGTTAGCAACAATCAATATGCAACTAGCGATTTGAAATTGGTTCACTGTT